>RJVU01042551.1:863077-894251 GCA_003731715.1 Anabarilius grahami
TTTTTTTTTTTTTTTTACCAAAATATATTTTTAGCATTTGAGCTTGATAAATTATACATTTCTCAGTTTAATTTTTGAGAAAATGGAAGAAGTCCAGGAGGTCACTAAATACAGATTTTTGCTTAAAGAAACAATTTTGCTCAGAATTAGTTTAACATTTTGTGTACATATTTCCTGTATTTTCTGTTTGTATTATAATGAAGAGATAAAATAATTATGGATGTAATTAAATATAACATATTAAATAAAAATGTATGGTCATTAAACATTGCAAAATCAACAAAGCTGGTGGTGGCCTAAGATTTTTGCACAGTACTGTACATATTTATTTATCTCATTTTTTTTACATTTAGTTTGGTTAAAGTTCAAGGAAATCCACTGTTAAAAAATTGTAATAAGCATAGATATTGATATTTATTATGGTTTTTGACATAAATGAGAAGCCCTACATGGCTGCTAGTTTTAGATGTGCAAAAATCTTAAATTTTGTTTTTTAAATGTGTATTTAAAGTTCAAGGAAATCTGTTAAAAAAATATATATATATAAATACTGTTAAAAAAAAACAGGCATTGTTTCTAATGAGAGTAATGGTAATAAATAATCGTGATCTCAATATTGAGCAAAATAAAAAAAAATTGCCATAAACTAGCAGTACTACATGACAGCAAGTTTTACATGTGCAGATTTCTGCTCATATTTTCTTTAGAAAAGTTATAAATTTAGTTTTTTTACTAATTTGGAAAAAGTCCTATATACAGGTCCTTCTCAAAAAATTAGCATATTGTGATAAAGTTCATTATTTTCCATAATGTAATGATAAAAATTAAACTTTCATATATTTTAGATTCATTGCACACCAACTGAAATATTTCAGGTCTTTTATTGTTTTAATACTGATGATTTTGGCATACAGCTCATGAAAACCCAAAATTCTCAAAAAATTAGCATATTTCATCCAACCAATAAAAGAAAATACAAAAAAAGTCAACCTTCAAATAATTATGTTCAGTTATGCACTCAATACTTGGTCGGGAATCCTTTTGCAGAAATGACTGCTTCAATGCGGCGTGGCATGGAGGCAATCAGCCTGTGGCACTGCTGAGGTGTTATGGAGGCCCAGGATGCTTCGATAGCGGCCTTAAGCTCATCCAGAGTGTTGGGTCTTGCGTCTCTCAACTTTCTCTTCACAATATCCCACAGATTCTCTATGGGGTTCAGGTCAGGAGAGTTGGCAGGCCAATTGAGCACAGTAATACCATGGTCAGTAAACCATTTACCAGTGGTTTTGGCACTGTGAGCAGGTGCCAGGTCGTGCTGAAAAACGAAATCTTCATCTCCATAAAGCTTTTCAGCAGATGGAAGCATGAAGTGCTCCAAAATCTCCTGATAGCTAGCTGCATTGACCCTGCCCTTGATAAAACACAGTGGACCAACACCAGCAGCTGACATGGCACCCCAGACCATCACTGACTGTGGGAACTTGACACTGGACTTCAGGCATTTTGGCATTTCCTTCTCCCCAGTCTTCCTCCAGACTCTGGCACCTTGATTTCCGAATGACTTTGGACCACTGAGCAACAGTCCAGTGCTGCTTCTCTGTAGCCCAGGTCAGGCGCTTCTGCCGCTGTTTCTGGTTCAAAAGTGGCTTGACCTGGGGAATGCGGCACCTGTAGCCCATTTCCTGCACACGCCTGTGCACGGTGGCTCTGGATGTTTCTACTCCAGACTCAGTCCACTGCTTCCGCAGGTCCCCCAAGGTCTGGAATCGGTCCTTCTCCACAATCTTCCTCAGGGTCCGGTCACCTCTTCTCGTTGTGCAGCGTTTTTTGCCACACTTTTTCCTTCCCACAGACTTCCCACTGAGGTGCCTTGATACAGCACTCTGGGAACAGCCTATTCGTTCAGAAATTTCTTTCTGTGTCTTACCCTCTCGCTTGAGGGTGTCAATGATGGCCTTCTGGACAGCAGTCAGGTCGGCAGTCTTACCCATGATTGCGGTTTTGAGTAATGAACCAGGCTGGGAGTTTTTAAAAGCCTCAGGAATCTTTTGCAGGTGTTTAGAGTTAATTAGTTGATTCAGATGATTAGGTTAATAGCTCGTTTAGAGAACCTTTTCATGATATGCTAATTTTTTGAGATAGGAATTTTGGGTTTTCATGAGCTGTATGCCAAAATCATCAGTATTAAAACAATAAAAGACCTGAAATATTTCAGTTGGTGTGCAATGAATCTAAAATATATGAAAGTTTAATTTTTATCATTACATTATGGAAAATAATGAACTTTATCACAATATGCTAATTTTTTGAGAAGGACCTGTATGTAGAATTCAGAAACCCTTGTTATTAGTGACACTGGTGGCCGTTAACTGAACTGCAGCCAGCGACTTACTGTTGCTGCAGCTTTTACTTATCGTTATTGTTACAACGGCTAAATTCTTTTTCGTTCTTCACTTAGAAATAAAAAAAACTGGAAATATCTTTGCAGTGATATACTGTTAACAAAAATTTCCGACGCCGTCCACGCTGCTGAGACTGATGTTTAGATGAATATGTAAATGTGCTGCGTGCTTTCCTCTCAATAACAAAATAATCACAACAAAAATTACAACAATGAGAAAACAGCAGTTAAGAAAGCATATGATCATAGCGATGCTGATATGTTTGCACAAGCTCTGCAGTTCACCGGCATCATGTCAACAGATGAGGTACTTACAATTACACTGCTTTGGTAGTTTGATTATAAAGTATATTTGAGACTATGGACTATATAGATTTGGCTATGTGAGAAGTTTGAATTATTCTCTTTTCATTCTCTTTGCATGACAAGGCAGTACAGTACAGAATGGCTCATTCGGCATTATCATGAACATTGTATAAGCATTCGTTTCATGTGTCACTGAACAGAAGATATGCTCTCTGGAGTCCGCATAAATATCACATCCTTTTGATTTTCCTGGCAAAAACAAGTCCTTCACATAAAAAAAAATCAGTCTACAGGCTTTCATAGACAACCTAGGAAGTCAGGGAAGGTCTCATTTTTTAAGTGAATAATACGTGAAAATTGTTACATATAGCGCCTTTAATTCCATAATTTTTCCTTTTGTAATATTCATAAACTGTTTTGTTGAATGTAACTTATAAGGATGCTGAAAAGTGAAGTAATAATTAGTTGCTAACTTTCTCAGTTTTGTCATCTGTAAGAAGTTCATCATGGTTATCTGGCTTCAAAATGTCACACTGTCTGTTGTCTATCTGTATTCTCCACAGCTCCGCACTAGGGCTTATCTGTACGAGTGTCTGAGCTCCTGGATGAAGCATGTGGCTGAAGACAAGCTGCAGGTGTACGTGGACAGTCTGGCAGTCCAGCAGTTTGAGCCCAACACACGTGCTCAGCGCCTGCCACTATGCCTGTCCATCCTGCGTGGCCTGTCCAAAGCCATGGCGGTCCCCAACCCTCCCCAAAACTGCTGGACTGCCCTGTGCTCTGCCACCGAAAAGATCTATAACCTCTTACCTGATAATATACCGGTATGTCCTGGCAGTTACCTAAAGGTCGTGACACACCAAGCCAAAGGTCAGCTTTCTGGCACGAGACGCAGCCAACGTGACAACACAGTCAGCTGTCGTCGCTGCTAGTTTTTTTATGTTGGCTTGGTGTGTCATGGAAGATGTGTTATAGTCACACATGTTGATTAAGCATTGAACAATTAGAACAAGTTCTGCTGCTGTACAGTAAAATTTTTTGGTTTTTGTGTTGGTCTGTAGGCTGGTGAGGTGGACCTCTATGAAGCGATGTGTTTGTGTCTGTCTGAACTGAGCGACCCTGAGATAGACCGCATAATCAAAGTCACTGAGGTATAATATAACTATAATGTTTGTGATTTATAGCTTTATAAATCTGATTGTGTTTAAATGTTTCATCATGATATGTAGTCATAATATCTTGCCTCAGGGTAATGATCACATTTCTTCACTTTGCAAGCTCAAGATACGTAGAAAATGACATAAAGTGGTTAATAATGACTAAAGAGATGACTGAATAACCAAATTAAATGCTTTTTGTTTTTTGGGGGGGTCACACCACATCATGAGGGTCATTGTAAGGGTCTTTCCACAAAAAGTGTGCCTCTGGTTTTTCATTACCATGTAAATGGTAGTAGTGGGCAGTCGTGGCCTAATGGATAGAGAGTCGGACTTGTAACCCAAAGGTCATGGGTTCGAATCTCAGGTCCGGCAGGGATTGTCGGTGAGGGGAGTGAATATCCAGCGCTCTCCCCACCCTCAATACCACGACTGAGGTGAGACCCTTGAGCAAGGCACCGTACCCCCAACTGCTCCCCGGGCGCCGCAGCAATGGCTGCCCACTGCTCCGGGTGTGTGTTCACGGTGTGTGTGTGTTCACTGCTGTGTGTGTGCGCACTTGGATGGGTTAAATGCAGAGCACAAATTCCGAGTATGGGTCACCATACTTGGCCACATGTCACTTCACTTTCACTCACTCACTTTCAAATAGTGACTTTAAGTATGTACAACTAATGGCAGCAATTATAGAGAGCAACAGTCGGGTTCTGAGAGTAAAAACTCCACTTATTTTCTCCATAGGGAATTTGATTTTGAACAGTAACTCATAAATCTACGAGGTTGTTAATCGATAGTATTTGCTTCTGTTGAAGCCATCAGACCACATTTTTAAAAAAGAATGTAAGTAATCGTGTGAAAAATGCAGCAGAATTTGTGGCGAAAAACTACATTACCCATGATGCTGTACTGAAAATTCCACCAATCAAAGTTGAGACAAGCAAAATGCAGCTAAATATTTGAATATACGGTCAAACCAAAATGTATTCAGACACTTTAAACATTTAATTCATTAATACAGTCTATTCACTATAGTTTAAAAAAAATTGTAATAAAATATGACAAGATCTGAGTTAAACTGGGTCAGAAAAAAATTAATCTTAATTATGTCAGATAACACTTAAGCAAAACATGGTCAGGTCAAAATGTCTGAATAATTTTTGGTTCCAAAGTTTTATCAATTTTACTGGTAGTCCACTGTATGAAGAATTTTTGGGTATAATATGTCACAGTTTACTTTATTTTGCTATCCTCACTTACATAAATGAACTATGGTGTCCTGTACCCAATAGTGAAAATATATTAAAAATGTCTGAATAATTTTTGGTTTGACTGTACATGCATATAACCTTAAAATATATTGCATATATATATTTTAGTTTTATATTTCTCCATCGTTTTTAATTCAGTTCTGCTGTTCGCAGTGCTTCATGTATTGTAACTTTGTCTTTTTGTCTGATTTTGCTTCATATCAAAGTTTGTAGTATGTGATTCACCTTGTAGCTGATTGGTTTGGTTCATGGCTTAAAATGCTTTAACAAAGACTTTTTAAAAATATCTATGGGAGAAATGAATGGAAAAAATACTTCCGGAAGTGGGCAGGAATTGTTGCACTCTATTAGGTTTTATTATAAACATTTTCTTGACATATCAGCAGAAATTCAGTATTTCATTTTATTGCCTTTTATTTTATTTTAATGCCTTCATTCTTCACGAAGATGCCTTTATTTGGAAATAAATAAAGGCATGATTATATAAATATTAATAAAAATAAATATTACTATGAGTAGATCAATATTATCTTTTATAGTTATTATTTATTGTCGACATATATTTGTTGGCTTTTAGTGAACATAATATTTTGTTTTAAAGACTGAAAGTTGTGTCCCTGTTATGCATCATGCAGTGGATGTAATAGTTCTATTAGCGTCTGTCATGTAGCAGTTAGTTTCAGTATTCTAGCATCAGCTTTGATTCATTCATTTCCATTATTGCACAATGCTGCCTCCAGGCAACATATCTTAAAAGGATACCCTATTTTATTATTTATTGTTGATTTTAGTAATGAGACACATTTTATGCAAGAAAAGTACATGTTTGCAGTGATGAATAGTTACGCTTTCATCCATGGAAGGTTTCCCTCTTCTTTCATGATAATTAATGATAATCATAATTCATGGCAAGTGCATAGGACAGCTTCTGCTGTTTTGTAATTTACAAGTTAAATGACTTGCTCAAAGGTACACTGACAGTGGCTAGAGACATGAAGTCAACAAATGTATAACCTCACATTGTTTTCCCCTGTTTTTGTGCTCCCTCTACAGGCTAATGTTGAAAAAACAACTTTCATCCTATCCTACCTGACATCTAAAGGCAGAGTCCCTCTCCTCGGACTCAATGATGTCATCAGTACCATCCTCCAGGTGGGGAATATAAAACGAATAAGCTGGCTTCTTCTACAGGGCCTCCACCAATCACGGTTCGCCTCTAGTCCCAATACAGGTGGGTTAATAATACTAATGTATAAGTAAAAAGGTACACTACCGTTTAAAAGTTTGGGATCAGTAAGTTTATGCTATTCATATGAACTTTTATGAATTAAGAAAAACTGTAGAATTCTAATATGCAAATTAGCATATTAGAATGATTTCTGAAGGATCATGTGACGCTAAAGACTGGAGTAATGATGCTGAAAATTCAAGCAATAAATTACACCTTAAAAAATATATTAAAATTAAAAATGCTTTTTAAAATAATATTTCACCATATTACTGTTTTTACTTTATTTTTTGATCAAATAAATGCAGCCTTGGTGAGCATAACTTAACATTACAAAATCCTTCCGACCCCAAACTTTCAATTTCAAATACCCACTCTTTGATGAACTTGATAAAATGTTTGTTTGTTTGTTTGTTTTCAGGGGTCTCTAAACGAATGGAGTGGCTGCTGGAGTTAATGGGACACATCAGAAACGTTGCATATGGATCTCCCTCCGCTAAATGTGTCAACGTTATAGAGGTATGTGCAATATGACTACGCTGCAAAATCTTTTTGCTTTAATTTATTGGGCACTGGTTTCTTTTTAGGTCGCTTTACAATCGTTTGTGGATTTGCCTCTCAGAAGAGCAGTCACTGCCATCTGGAAAGTATTTTCAGTTGCCTTGCTGTGGGCCTAATGATATAAACAGTTCTTTTCTCTATAAAACACATTACCAGCTGCAGGAAGCAAGATACTACCTGTTCGCAATCTTAAAGGGATAGTTCACCCAAAAATTATGTTTATCTGCTTACCCCCAGGGCATCCAAGATGTAGGTGACTTTGTTTCTTCAGTAGAACACAAATTATGATTTTTAACTCCAACTGTTGCCGTCTGTCAGTCGTATAATGCATGTCAATGGTAACAAAATCTATGAGTAAAAACATCCACAGACAAATCCAAATTAAACCCTGCGGCTCGTGACGACACATTGATGTCCTAAGACACTAAACGATCGGTTTGTGCGAGAAACCGAACAGCATTTATATCATTTTTTACCTCTAATACACCACTATGTCCAACTGCCTTGAGCGCGCGCACGATATCCGGTGTGTGAGGTGTGTACGTGCTCTGGCGTAGTTTAAACATAGTGCCTGTAGTACAACAGTTGTTATACAAATGGAAGTAAACTACTAAAAAACATGGTTTTATTACATCAAAACTTCATTTTATTTTGTTACTTTTCATAAGGGCAGCTTTACAAATAAAAAGGACACATACAAAGATCTTGTTCACATACCTCAGTTGGGTGTGGAAAAGCCATAGGCACAGCTGATGGTTTAAGTCGTACATGATCCTCTCCTGGGAATGTAAAATCATCAGGGGAAAAACGATCGCTGCAGACCCTCAACAACTTCAGTACGTTAATGGGTGTGTTGATATCCAGCCGAAGAGCAATCAACCATAACTTCAGGCGAGCAGGCTCAGAAGTTGGGAATATGTGGAAAGTCACCACTCCCGAATGAGTTTACACGAGAGAACGTAATCTTTTAGTTTTAGGTCGGTTTGAACAATCCGGATAAGCGCAAGTAAGTACCGTTTTGATTAGCCGTCGTACCTACAATGTTTGTGCACTGTGTAAACAATAAGTGACGTACACTTTTTTTGTGTTCTACTGAAGAAACAGTCACCTACATCTTGGATGCCCTGGGGTAAGCAGATAAACATCAAATTTTCATTTTTGGGTGAACTATCCCTTTAAAGACACAGCATGTAGGTTTCACTGCTTGAGGTCACGTATTAAAAACAAAAATAAAGGCTTGATAATGCCGTGAATGAGTGTGGAATCATGGGAGTTGTCGTCTTCTCCTCTGGAAAGCAGTCTGACAGGACCCAGGCAGAAATCGTGTTCATGAATGAGCTAATGTGCTAAAGTTTATTAATGATCCTGTGGTATGAAGCAGGGTGGGCCGAGAGCCTTACATTTTTTACATTACTGTTTTTCTTACGCTTACATTTTATTACGCTTAAATACGTTTGAGTGTTGAAAGTTGTAAATAACGTTACTCTCTGCATTCACTCGGTGGCTGGTATGAGACACTTGTAGCACATTAACTAGATTGACATTAGAATATCATAATAAGAAAAGCTGGATGAGTTGTGTTGCTAAATGGCATGCAGTTAATTTTAAAATGTATGGTGGAGAAAATGCTGTATTACTATTACTACAAATGAAGCTCTTTCGGATTATGCCATGTTAGCTACTTGAAAGAATTGTGTTGATTTACTTTTTGGGTACAAACAAGTTACTCACAGTAAATCAAGAAAACGAGAGATTCAAACAAAAAGACGATAACAATGATTCGTTTTCTGCCGATAAAAGAATGCAAACAGTTGCTCACCTGTCTAATAAAACACAATATATTAAAGAGTATTTGGTGTTTCCATGGTTAAACACCAAATATGCTTTAATATATATAAACATGGTTAAGTAAAACCAGAAATCGAGGGTAACGCAAATATGATGTCATTGACAGGCGACGCAATTACACAGGCTGTTACACTGGTTAAAATTTAAGATTTCTCTGGATTTAAACTTTCTTGGAAACATTTGAGATAATGTAAGTACAAAAGTCAACAAAATATATAACATTGTTCTAGTGGTTTTTGGATATTTAATCCAAAAATCTTACATATTGTGCCTTTAAGTCAGCATGAAATGGAAGTTAATGGAAATGATGGTGTTTTCTTCCCTGTTGTGACGTATATCTGAGTGAAATGGTTTCTCAAACAAGAAAACATGTAGGGCGGGACTTGATTTTGTCTATTGGGAATTGATTGGATCATTGAATCATTGTGGTTTGCTATTGGTGGATCTCCCTCCCTCATGCCAGTAAACATGTCATCAGATAAGAAAGAGACAGGGGAAGATATTTTGATTAAAGATTAAGAGGGCCCATGAATTAAAAAAATAATGATGTGCATGGAATCACTTATAATACTGCAATATTTTATATAAAAAAAATAAGACTTGTACGTTTTGACTTTAAACATAATCACTATCATAAACACTATCACTTTGCAGAGCACAGACTTCCTCCTCGGTGTGTTTTCTGCAGCAGTGGCATCTTGGGCTGACCATTGTGCCCCGCTTCTCATTGGCATCAGGGCCCAGTGGTTTCCCTGGCAACAGTCCTCTCAGACAACAGAACTGACTCATGCCCTCTATGTCAACCCTGCTGCCACTGAGCTGTCGGTCGCGTCATGCCAATCTGCAATCCCATACAGCATAAAGCAGCTACTCGCCAAAGAGCCGTGGAAGTCCCAGTCACAGAAGGTATGGCATGTTTTATCTCTCGTTTTACAGTTTAAATGTGGCATTCTGGTGAATGTTTTGGGTTGCTTAGTAAAGTAAAAGTTGCACAGTTTAAGATGTCATTCATGTTCATTTCCACAAATGGTGCAAAACACCAAATTGTAATACTTCTAGTCCTCAACCTTTAGTATATGCAATATCAACAGTAATTAAAAATAAAGCAAATATTTTCCTGTGTATGAACTCTAATGTTCAAAAGTTTGGGTGGGTAATATGTTTGTTTTTGATCGAAGTCTCTTCTTCTCACTAATGCTGCATTTATTTGATCAAAGATACAGTACTAATAGTAATATTTAGGGAAAATATTAGTTTAAAATAACTTTTCTATATGAATATAATTTAAAATGTAATTTATTAATGCGATGCCAAGCTGAATTTTCAGCATCATTACTCCAGTCTTCAGTGTCACATGATCCTTCAGAAATCATTCTAATATGATGATTTGATGCTCAAGATGCTCATAGATTTATCAATATTGAAAACAGTTGTGCTGCTTCATATTTTTGTGGAATATGATACAATTTGTCAGGATTCTCTGATGAATAGAAAGTTCAAAAGAACAGCATTTATTTGAAATATATTTTGAAATAGTCTTTACTGTCGTGTTTGATCGATTTAATGCTTCCTAGCTGAATGAAATTCTTTTTTTCTTCATGCCATCAGTTCATCGACTGGCTCTTCAGTATTACTGAAGGTCCTAAACTAAGTTTCTCAGAGACTTCTGTACTTACAGCCAGAGGTGAGATGCTTCGATCAAACTAAATTATTGTTCTTTAATCGGATTTAAAAATGTTTTACTTTATTGCATAGCATGATATCAAGAAGCAAAGGTTGTTATATGATTTACAGTATATGTGCAGTCTCTTATTTGACTTGTATCTCTTATTTGTCTTAGCGGCATTAATGGCTCTGAGATCCACCTCGGAGTTCAAGAAGAAGGGTGTGTGGACCAGAGCGTACGGCTGGTGATCCTGTCAAAGCTCCGATACACCAAGAGATATATTTACTTGGCTGTTTGGAGTAGTATCTACATAACAAAGCTTATGTTTGACCATTTCACAAACTCTATTGATAATCCCAGAGTGAAAGCTGACATATTTAATAGATTGAAAGTAGGAATACCATAGTATTCTTTTTTTTTTTTTTGCTGCTGCTGAAAAAACGAACAGAGAAGTGCATAAAAATGGGCTCAGAAAGCATCATTATTTTCCACTTTCGTTTATTTCCACTTTCATGTATTGCATGTAAAATGTATTGATATTATAAAAATAAATGTATCTGTTCAATTGAAGCTCACTCTTTTTGCATAAATTCCCTTTCACTAAGAACTTGAAATCCAGATCAAGCTGATTTTTAACTCTTGCATCCTATAAACTGAAAGCTTTCTCCTTTCCTTCATCCAAGCTGATACTGAATATTCGGCATGAATGATGCCTGATGGTCGGCATAGAAGTCTGGTCCATATTGTAGCTAAGGCTAGCCAAGAACTGCCCATTTAGACAAGAACAGCCCTTGAACAACATTTAAAATACCCTAAACAGACTAACATGCTATATAGTAGAATTATTATTTATTTTTATTATTATTTATGGCTCAGGCTCTGGACGTTGTTTGCAAGAAAATATACAGGATATCACAAAGTAGTAGAGTTCAAAAGTTTTCTCATTGTAACGTTTGGCCCGTTTAGCGGTTAAAAACAAAACTCCATGCACTTTGCAGAAGGACATTGTTTTGGTGCTTCGGGTCTGCGTGACTGTGCGGATGAATATTGTTATCCTACTGCTCATTAAACATTCACTACTAGACTTAAGAGATATAACCAAAGGATCTCAAGCTGACTGGCTGAAGACATTACTGTAGCTTTACCCATTAATAGACTCGGTACTTCCTTGAGAATAAATTCCAGCACAGCTACAACAACCATAATGAAATGACTCTTCACAATAGATAATGCTTTACAATGAACTCTGTTTGAGAGCTACATAAGGCAATTCAATAAAATATTTGTTTAAAATAAAAAATAGATATTTTTTGAAATATTTGTACATATTTGGATTGATGATGTATTGGCTCATTCTTTAACTTTTATATTAATTTTTAACCAAAAAAAAAATTTACATAGTGTACCTTTAAAGAAAATAATACTTTTCTTCTGCAAGGATGCATTAAATTGATCAAATGTGTAAAGAATATTACACAAGATTTGTATTAAAAATAAATCCTATTCTTTTGAATTTTCTATTCATCAAAGAATTCTGAAAAAATGTATCACAGTTTTCGACAAAAATATTGAGCAGCTGTTTGTAATATTTGTAAGAAATTTTTCTTAGTCACCAAATCAGCATATTAGAATAATTTCTGAAGAAATTGTGATGCTGAAAAATCAGCTTTGCCACCACAGGAATAAATTACACTTTAAAATACAGTTGTGGTCAGAATTATTGGCACCCTTGGTAAATATGATCAAATATGAATGTAAAAATAAATCTGCATTGTTTATCCTTTTGATTTTTAATTCATAAAATTAGCAAACATCTAACCTTTCATTGAAAGAAAAGAATTGAAAATCACATTATGAAAGAAATGTTTTTCTCCAAAACACATTGGCCACAATTATTGGAACCCTTTTATTCAATACTTTTTGCAACCTCCTTTTGCCAAGAAAACAGCTCTGACTCTTCTTCTATAATGCCTGATGAGTTTGGAGAACACCTGACATGAGATCAGAGATCATTCCTTCATGCAGAATTTCTCCAGATCCTTCAGATTCCAGCTCCATGTTGGTGCTTCTTCTCTTCAGTTTACTCCACTCATTTTCTATAGGATTCAGGTCAGGGGACTGGGATGGCAATGGCAGAAGCTTCATTTTGCGACACATTTTTGTGTTGGTTTTGATGTTTGTTTTGGATCATTGTCCTGATGGAAGATCCAACCACAGCCCATTATTGGATTTCTAGCAGAAAGCGGTCAGGTTTAGATTTTTTTTATCTGTTGGTATTTGGTAGAATCCATGATACCATATATCTGAACAAGATGTCCAGGACCTCCAGCAGAAAAATAGGCCCACAACATTAAAGATCCGGCAGTATATTTAACCGTGGGCATGGGGTACATTTTATCCATGTGTGCACCAAACCCATCTGGTGGGTTTGCTGCCAAAAAGCTCTTCTTTTTGTTTAATCTGACCATAGAAGAAGGTCCCGTTTGAAGTTCCAGTCTTGTCTGACAACTGAATATGCTGGAGATTGTTATTGGATGAGAGCAGAGGATTTTTCTTGAAACCCTCCCGAACAACTTGTGGGGATGTAAGTGCTGTTTGATCTTTTTTTTTTTTTAGGCTTTCTGAGACACAAGACTCAACTTATCTCTGCAATTCTCCAGCTGTGATCCTTGGAGAGTATACAATTTTCCTCCTCACCACGCATTAGGACAATTTAAACACACGTCCTCTTCCAGGCAGATTTGTAACATCTTTAGTTGATTGGAACTTATTAATTATTGCCCTGATAATGGGGATTTTCAATGCTTTAGCTATTTTCTTACAGCCACTTTCTATTTTGTGAAGCTCAACAATCTTTTGCTGCACATCAGAACTATATATTTTTTTATTTTACTCATTGTGATGAATGATTAAGGGAATTTGGCCTTTGTGTTTCCTCATGTTTATACTCCTGTGGAACAGGAAATCATGGCTGGACAATTTCATGTTCATNTTTATCCTTTTGATCTTTAATTCATAAAATTAGCAATTGAAAATCACATTATGAAAGAAATGTTTTTCTCCAAAACATATTGGCCACAATTATTGGAACCCTTTTATTCAATACTTTTTGCAACCTCCTTTTGCCAAGAGAACAGCTCTGACTCTTCTTCTATAATGCCTGATGAGTTTGGAGAACACCTGACAAGAGATCAGAGACCATTCCTTCATGCAGAATTTCTCCAGATCCTTCAGATCCCAGCTCCATGTTGGTGCTTCATCTCTTCAGTTCACTCCACTCATTTTCTTAAGGGTTCAGGTCAGGGGACTGGGATGGCAATGGCAGAAGCTTCATTTTGTGACACATTTTTGTGTTGGTTTTGATGTTTGTTTTGGATCATTGTCCTGATGGAAGATCCAACCTAGGCCCATTATTGGATTTCTAGCAGAAGCGGTCAGGTTTTGATTTTTTATCTGTTGGTATTTGATAGAATCCATGATACCATGCATCTGAACAAGATGTCCAGGACCTCCAGCAGAAAAATAGGCCCACAACATTAAAGATCCGGCAGTATATTTAACTGTGGGCATGGGGTACTTTTTATCCATGTGTGCACCAAACCCATCTGGTGGGTTTGCTGCCAAAAAGCTCTTTTTTAGTTTCATCTGACCATAGAAGCCGGTCCCGTTTGAAGTTCCAGTCTTGTCTGACAACTGAATATGCTGGAGATTGTTTCTGGATGAGAGCAGAGGATTTTTCTTGAAATCCTCCCGAACAACTTGTGGGGATGTAAGTGCTGTTTGATCTTCTTTTTTTTTTAGGCTTTATGAAACACAAGACTCAAATAATCTCTGCAATTCTCCAGCTGTGGTCCTTGGAGAGTCTCAAATTTCCACTTTCTATTTTGTGAAGCTCAACAATCTTTTGCTGCACATCAGAACTATATATTTTTTGATGTTACTCATTGTGATGAATGATTAAGGGAATTTGGCCTTTGTGTTTCCTCATGTGGAACAGGAAATCATGGCTGGACAATTTCATGTTCATGATCACATAGGTGTGCTAAAAAAAATGTAAATATGAATGGGAATATACTTCAGAGATATTTTACTTATAAAAAATTCTAGGGGTGCCAATAATTGTGGCCAACATGTTTTGGAGAAAAACATTTATTTCATAATGTGATTTTCGCCCCACTTTCAATTCTTTTCCTTCAATGAAAGGTTAGAATTTAGCTAATTTTATGAATTAAAGATCAAAAGGATAAACAATGCAGATTTATTTTTGCAGTCATCTTTGGTCATATTTACCAAGGGTGCCAATAATTCTGACCACAACTGTATATGCATGCTGATATGAATGTCTTTTTGATTCACGCTCATTAATTTATAAAAATCTAATCAAAATTTTATAAAAGCAGTAAGATATTTCAAATACATGACTGATAGTATGTAGTTCTATTTTGATGTAAGATTTGGAAGTCTGTGATTCAATATTTAATCTAACAGCATTTAAAGAGACATTTGGTTTTCGTTTGCTGCCATCTACTGGTGAGTATAATTACACGTGCCTGAATATCAACTGTTATCACAATGAATATAAGCTGTTATCACTACAAATAACATATATAGGGCTATATTTTTATTTACATTTTGTATTACTTGTGGTAAGAAAAGTTCATAATGTTCCTTGTGGCTAATCTGAATGTTTTTTCACTATATTTGTGTGTAAGGTGAACCATCAGCTAATTTGCCACTCGAGTTGTTTTATATCTGTAATATGTTGAAGCAAATTTATTAGCATTGGTCTTCTCGAAACTATAACAGGTTTTACAGGACTTTAGAGTAAGATTTATTACTATTTTAAACCTCTTGATCTTATACTCTTTAAACTCCTTTTAACAGTATTTCTTTGTGAAAAGTGCTGTAGAATCTATTTGAATTGAAGAAGAAACAAGGGGCCTTATTTATAAAAAAGTTCAGTAGAAACTGTCCTACATTTGATCTAAAATCATTTCTCAAATGTGTGTACGTGTGATTCAGAGAAACACACACACACACACAGGTTTGTTTTGCTATCAAAGTGAGGACATTCCATAGGCGTAATGGTTTTTATACTGTACAAACTGTACATTCTATCCCCCTACACCAGTAATTCTTAAAGTGTGGTCAGCGGACCACTAGTGGTCCGCCATCGCCCCCAAGTGGTCCGCGAAAAGATGAAAACATTTTTTTCCACATGTGCAGTTTGTTGTTCATATTAAGCTGCAACTCATTTCACATTTACTTTTTCAAATTAAATAAAAATTAATATAATAATTTCGGATCATATCATTGCATTTGTGTTTGAATAATTAGTTTTTGACTTGAAACAGTTGCATATTAAACTTAAATTTAGCTTATCCTTCCTATTTTGTTGGTTTTTGGGGGCGTGTTAGAGTGGGATTCTGTTAGGTGGTCCTCAGAAAAAAATTGGAAGATAAAGTGGTCCTTGGGCTTTTTTGTTTGAGAAACACTGCCCTACACTATAACCCTACCCTAAAACCTTTTTTAATAAAACATTTAGTATGTTTTAAAAGATATTTTATATATGAGGACTCATGAAATGTCCTCATATTTCATGTTTACGTCATGTAATACCAGTGTAATACCCATGTCATTATACAAATTTGTGTCCTCATAAATCACAAAAACGCACACAGTTAAAACAGCTCAAACATACATTGTAGTCTTAAGCCTCGTCTGTGAAACCGGGCATAAATGCGTTTGTCCTTTCGAGTCATCTGATTTGCCTTACATGGGCTTGTTTCCACATTTTGAGTAAAGAAATTTGTTAATGTAATGCCTGACGGGCCTAAGGCAGTGAAGGTCACTGTTAAAGTCACAGCTGTCCTGGTTTTTATTGGTCTGTTCATGCCAGAAATTTGTGAAAGGTGTGGTATTAAGTAGCAGTATCATGACATACATGTGGAATCCCATGTTAATAAGGAATCCTACTGCTGCACTGGGAGATCACCTATAGAGACATGAAGGCTTCTGTAACTGTGCTGCTCTTTTTGAGTCTCTTTAGGCTAAAACTCACCGTCTACAGATTTCACTTTTTCGTGAATGAGACTATGTCCTGGCAAGACGCACAGACGCATTGCAGACTGCACTACGATGACTTGTCCACTGTCAGAAGTAAAGATTTACAGAAGCTCTCTAACAATCCCCTGATTAAAGAGGATTATTTTTGGATTGGACTTGAGAGAGATGGTCAAGACATTAACAAGTGGAGGTGGTCCGAAGGCGGGGAGGCGACGATTAAGTTTTGGGACAATAGAGAACCAAATAATGATCATGAAAAATGTGGCGCTGTCAATAAAAGCACATATAAATTGTGTGACAGCAACTGCTCTGGGCATCTAGGATTTTATTGCATGATGGTCTTTGAGCTGATCTTGGTGCAGCAGGAAAGCACATGGGAAGAGGCCTTGGAATACTGCAGACAAAACTACATCAACTTGGCCATAATAAGCTCAGATGATATTATGGAAGAAGCACAGATTAATAGCACAGCAGCCGATACAGATGATGTGTGGACCGGACTGCGCTTTCTAGCTGGTCACTGGTTCTGGGTAAATGGAGAAGATCTCGACTATAAGGTCTGGTCTGCAGATGGAGAGCTCCAGTGTCCTGCCATGAATCAGCGCTGTGGAGTTTATGATCGAACACAGAACGTTTGGAAACCCACAGACTGTGAGCAGAGACTCAACTTTCTCTGCGTCGACAAGGGATACGATAGAGGAAACTATTAATCTTTGAAGGTTAGCAGATATGATACTGTGAACGGGGATTTTCTTGCAAAGTCCTTCATTCAGAAACATTTACTTTCTTTGCTTTGCTTGTAAATGCTGAACGTCATGATGAAATCAAACTCTTTGACTATGACATAAGCTTTTCCTGAAACTCTAGCCAGTTTTAGAGACAGAAAGTAGCTCATATAAAATACATGCCAATATGTTCACCTCTGTAATGTGTACTAGATCCCTTAGCAACACTCTTGTAACAGAGTTTTTCAATGCATATACAGTCTCAAAAACTGATTTGTAAAAAATTATTGAATAAATGTTTGAACTATTTTAATTAATATTCATTATTATACAATTTTATAGCTGATTTAACTTATTTTGGAATTATTTTCTTTGCTTGCAGCACTAGATGTTCAGTATAGTCTCACTGTGTAAGAGACAATGTAGCAACCTTTATTAGAATATTAACCAAATACTGGTCTGGTGACATTCCCACCTCAATTTGTAGGATTCTATCAAGGACTTATAAAGATGTTTGAATAATGCAAAAGACACATTGACATTCAGAATAACTGAATCAAAAACTGACAAAAAAGTTCATTTGACTCATGCACTGAAGATGTCCTGACACCATTTAGTTGATTTTTTTTTTTTAGTAACAGTGAATTGTATTTTTATTTTTTTTCAATTTTTTACAAATTGACAATATTTTTTACTTTATGCCTAATAATATTATATCTAGCTTCTACCAGACCACCTTCTGTATTCAACTTACGTAGAAAGTGTAAAATTCTCGCAGTTCAAAATGCTTACACTACATCCTACGCCTTCCGTATTCAAATTAAGAAATGTTTTTTCTTTTTTTCGTAATTTGAATACGGAAGGCGTAGGATGTAGTGTAAGCATTTTGAACTGCGAGAATTTTACACTTTCTGTGGTCTGGTGGAAGCTATATATTTCACTTGTTAAATATGGATATTTTTCTTACACAAACGCATCGCTTCGCTTCAGACGGCCTTTTTTAACCCCGCCAGAGCCATGTGGAATACGTTTATGATGGATGGATGCACTTTCTTGAGCTTCATACTCATTGCCCCCGTTAACTCCCATTATGAAGCCCAGATGTGTCAGGATATTTATTAATATAACTGTGTTCATCAGAAAGAAGAAAGTCATATACACCTTGGATGGCTTGAGGGTGAGTAAAGCTTGGGCTAATTTTCATTTTAAAGTGAACTAATCCTTTAAAGGATTTAAGGTTTTTGATGAAAACATTCCAGGATTATTCTCCTTATAGTGGACTTCAATGGCCTCCAGACGGTTGAAGGTCAAAATTAGTTTCAGTGCAGCTTCAAAGGGCTTTAAACGATACCAGACGAGGAATAAGGGTCTTATCTAGCGAAACGATCTGTCATTTAAAAAAAAAATTCAACTGCATATGCTTTCTGTTTTCTTCAAAAAGCTTACGCTGTATGTCCTATGCCTTCCCTATTCTACTTACGGAAAAAAACGAAACTGGCTCCGCGTTCGTTCCGTAAGTTGAATAGGAAAGGCGTAGGAAATACAGCATAAATATTTTAAAGAATGCGGAAAGCGGAAGCATGTGCACGGTGATCATTTGTGTTTATAAAGCATATAGTTGTATTTTTTTCGAAAATGACTGATCGTTTCGCTAGATAAGACCCTTATTCCTCGTCTGGTATCGTTTAAAGCCCTTTGAAGCTGCACTGAAACTGTAATTTTGACCTCCACTATAAGGAGAATAATCCTGGAATGTTTTCATGAAAAACCTTAATTTCTTTTCGACTGAAGAAAGAAAGTCATGAACATCTTGGATGACATGGGGGTGAGTAAATTATCAGGAAAATTTTATTTGAAAGTGGACTAATCCTTTAATGACAAGAAACTCTTCTTCGCTCCTCAAATACATAAAACACAGGCCTTTATATATATAGTGTTTCTTGAATAAAGAAAACACTGTATTTATTCAAAGAGCTAGTTCTTTATTTAACCTTGCATTGCAAACAAGCAGAGATGGTCCAAAATGTGGCACTTCATTTATGATACAGGTGGGCAGAAATATGAGATTTTACTGACAGTTTGTGGATCCAATGGAGTAAGAGGTTTAGTCACAAGCTCTTTTTAATACTTTTAATTGATTAAATTTCCACCCGACAGTGACAATATTTGCGTATACAAATGCATTATTATGCTTTCTAGTCAGGGGAGTTATTAGGGTCTTTCAGTACCATGATTCATCTCAACGGCATTGTGTTTATGTTCCTCACAGTTCTGTAGCATGTTCTTAAACAGATTTGTTTTGTTTTTTTAAATCAGATATTCAGGGTTTTTTTGTTTGTTTTTTTCAGTTAAAAATGTTGTGCTGCAGATAACATGTTTAAATATATATTGTTTGCCATTACACAATTCAGCAATGCACTCCTCCACCAACATAATACTCCTAAGGTTAGAATTTGGCTTTGGTGAATGGGATGGCCTGTACTGATATTTTGTTCTTCTCTTGGTTAGTCTTTCTTCAGTTTATTATTCCAGCTGGCCAGAATCTCCTGCCTTTCCTTCAGCAAGAGTAGTACTGTTAAACTGGATCCTTCAAAACACAGAGATGACAATCAGCTGACACACTTATGCTACATGCTAATTTANATTGAAATAAAGCTAAAAAATATATATATATATATATATATACAGTGGCCCTGAAAGTGTTTGGATCAGGGGTGTCCAATCCTGCTCCTGGAGGGCCACTGTCCTGCAGAGTTTAGCTCCAACCCCAATTAAACACACCTGAAGCAGCTAATCAAGGCCTATTAGGCATACTAGAAACTTCAAGACAGGTGTGTTGAGGCAAGATGGAGCTCAACTCTGCAGGACAGTGGCCCTCTAGGACCAAGTTTGGACACCTCTGGTTTAGATACTTTAGCCACATTTAAAAATGTATGAATGTCATTGCATTAGATAACAAAATATGACAAAATGTGGCACTTTCTAATCTTAGTATTTTCTAGTTGTTAAACAAGTTCATAGTTAATGTGATGAACTATACCTGTGGTTATATATTTTGGTAAAAGTAATTGATATTACAAAAAAGTTTGATATGCCACATTTTTTTTGTTTTATATGCATTGAAATTCAGACATTTTTAAGTATGGCTCAATTGTACTTTTCTGGGCCACTGTGCACAGAAGGCACATCATATTATTTTACCTAATACAAGAAGTAGAAACCAACCCATAAGCATAAATGGGGAATAAATGTACAGTGATGAAGGTACTTTAAGTTGAACTGAATCCGTTCCTTCAGACTCAGACCAGTATGGCAACATATGTACAATGCTTATTCCTAAAGAAAAAGAGGACAAAAAGAGAATGTGGTAAGTGACTGAAAGCTATGCAAAATATTTAACCCTAATGAGGCTCATTTTTCTGTATTGTTAAATGAAGTGCACTGTGCCTCTTTATCACAGTTGGACATGCTGCAGTGGGATCAGGCTTTCTTAACACGTTTCCTGACAAACCGCCATAAAGCCTTTCTACATCAACATACTCTCCTTAAGACAAGTGTGCTAACTCATTTCCGGCTGGCTTAGATCAGCTTCCAATTCTAAATGAAGCTCTTAAGACGATTTGTGCAGGCCCAGACACGACTGTGCTTCTGTGTTAAAGCAACAATTTGGTATGTACAATGTTACAGCAATGTAAACGTCAGCAAACTTGTTTGGACAGAGCAAGAATATCAAAAAAGCATAAATTATGTTGTTTGAAATTACAATTATCATTATTATCATCAATTATTTCTAAAGGACTCAAGCTGAAAATTATGGCAAGACACTAAAAAAAAGAAAACATTTTTTTGATTGTGGTCAATTTTCTTTTTAAACATTATCTTTATAAAAAAAATGCTACAAATGCCGAGATGTTTACAGATGTTTATAACATACATACATACTGAATGAATTAGCAGTGCAAAGCAAAATTTAAGCTAAATTACCAACTTCTATAAAGAAACTTTTATGTATTATTGTATTATATACTCTATGTATTTTTGTAATAAAAAAGCATTGATTATCTTATATTTCATATGTATACTGTCCCTATTTCTCCCAACCAGGTGAAAACATATGCAGTCCTAATGCCCCTAACAAAAATAATTATTTGAAAATAATTATTGAAAATAATCAATTGTATATGTGTGTATAAATATAAAATCATATTCTGCTTAGACAAATTATATTTCCAAAGCTTTCTGATCCTCATCCAACATTTGTAAAGATTATTATGTGATGGCTTCTTTTTTTTTTTAATTGCCATAGTATCTAAAATAATATTATTGTAATCATAATGATATTGTACCTTCTGTGACAGCAGACAGCAAGTACACTGGAACTGACAGAGTTTGATGCATCCATAGCATTTTAAAATATGGTGTGCCTGAAAGGCAAAATAACTCATGTGGATACCTGTAGAACAAACAAACCAAAATATGACCAACAGAACTACCACTTTTCAGCATCTACTACACTCATAAGCCCTATTTAAACGGGACTAGTTTTCTAAACAATATTTGAGTTACAGTTCTTATCACCTGAGGTCTGTGATTTCATGTATCGATTTGGACAGGACTAACGCCTCTGTGTTTATTACAGAGGTGGGAGTGTGTGTTTTCTAGACATGGGTGTTACAGAAGCTCATCTGTGCTTGCATGCATCACGTAGGATGTATGTCTTTTAATGAATAACTTAAATGTATTTTAAAACCCTATATGAATAAACTTTACATGAGTTTATAGAAGTGTCTGTTTATAATAAAAAGTAAGCAGAGTCATCTACTAGACAAGTATCTTACCTGACACTGATATTAAAAATATCTTTGCAGTTTCCGCTATTGGGCTCTATTTATTAGGGCCCGAGCACCGATGGTGTGAGGACCCTATTGTAATCGCTTGGCCGAAAAACAGTAGGTAATTTGCCTTGGTTTTTTTACTGAGGTTGTTTGAGAAAAACACAGACATGACAGACGGGATTAAAATCACAAAGTATGCCTGCGAAACACAAATTTCTCTAGCGTTCTCCAGGCAAACTAGTCCCAACCAAATAGGGATTTAGAAAAAAAGGTTCAGTGGGGTTCTGTATAGAGCCCTAGGGTTTTTGACTTAATTTTAGCGAATGTTTTATGCCAAAAAGGTTCCATATAAGGATAAATGTCTTAAATGATTGCACAATACTTTCATGTTTTACAGGTTATTTCATTTTTTTTCTAGTGATAAAGTAGGTTTACAAGATGTTTAATTCATAAAATGTAATTAAAATGAAAAATCAATTAAAACAAAATTAATTAATTAAAACTAAATCCATAAAATGATCCCATGATGGAAACCCGAAAAGTTCTATATATGAAGCACCTGACAGAAACCTTTAAGGCTCAATATAGATCCTTTTCTTCTGAAACACTTTAGATTAGGGAACACATATTCACTATTAAAGGGATAGTTCACCCAAAAATGAAAATTCTGTCATTTATTACTTACCCTCATGTCACTCCACACCCATAAGACCTTCGTTCATCTTCGGAACACAAATTAAAATATTTTAGTTGAAATCCGATGGCTCAGTGAGGCCTTCATAGGGAGCAATGACACTTCCTCTCTCAAGATCCATAAAGGTACTAAAAACACATTTAAATCAGTTCATGTGAGTACAGTGGTTTAATATTAATATTATAAAGCGACGAAAATATTTTTGGTGTGCCAAAAAAAACTAAATAACGACTTATAAAGTGATGGCCGATTTCAAAACACTGCTTCAGGAAGCTTCGGGGCGTTATGAATTAGCGTGTCGAATCAGCTGTTCGGAGCGCCAAAGTCACGTGATTTCAGCCGTTCGGCAGTTTGACACACGATCCGAACCATGATTCGACACACTGATTCATAATGCTCTGATGCTTCCTGAAGCAGTGTTTTGAAATTCTCGTCGCTTTATAATATTAATATTAAACCACTGTACTCACATAAACAGATTTAGATGTGTTTTTAGTACCTTTATGGATCTTGAGAGAGGAAATGTCATTGCTTCCTATGTAGGCCTCACGGAGCCATCGGATTTCAACTGAAATATCTTAATTTGTGTTCTGAAGATTAACGAAGGTCTTACGGGTGTGGAACGGCATGAGCATGAGTAATAAATTACAGAATTTTCATTTTTGGGTGAACTAACCCTTTAACTAGGAGTTTTCCCTCAAATAAGCTCCTAATTACTGCTTATTGATAGTAAGTAGGTAGATGTTGTGGTGGTTATGTTTAGGTATGGGGTAGGGTTAAGGGATGTAGAATATGGTCATGCAGAATAAGGCATTAATATGTGCTTTAAAAGTACTAATAAACAGCCAATATGCTAGTAATATGCAAGCTAATAAGCAAATATAGTCAATAGTAAATATGTGTTCCATAATCTAAAGTGTTACGTTTTCTTCTAAGGGTGAACGTGATTTCACCAAGTACGACATGTTCCTGGTCTGCAATCTTTGTTGATCCTGGAACAACAACATTCCAATCAACCATCAGATTTGAGGGACAAGTTTACAGTTTATATCAGATTTAGGCTTAAAGCCAGGGTTAGGTGCTTTTACATATTCACTTATCATTTCCATATGATTTTAGGGATAAGTTAGGGTTAGGACTCAATGACAAAATATGTTGATCCAGGAACATTTCTTACTTTGCAAAATCACGATGACCTTCTTCTAAGAGTGTATACGCTGCTCAAAAACCTACATTAGGTCTTCGAGACATTTAGCGAGTTTACCGTTAAGTGTTTATGAATGTTATCATAAAGAGTATCTGAATAAAGATGACCATTATTCACAGAATCCTGTATGCAAACATAAAAGACACAAACCTTAGAAGGCCCAGTATATTCCACAGATAAAACTGCACACACACGATTGGTTTACTCTGAAACTCTTCCAGACTGATGAGGAGAAACAGAAGGACATTTCTCTCCATCACCTGTAAACAGAAAATGGCGTTAAAGAATAATATATGTCATGTAAATAAAAATTATGCAGCTTAAAATAATAGCCCTATATATAGCTCTGAGACAGACACACTTTTTTTCTCTCTCGAAAAAGGTACTTCCTTAAATCTTGATTTGTGGCAACAGTTTGAGAAATATTTTAAAACATCACACACACACAAAAACAGGAACTAGATTTTAAAGTGAGATAGCAAAAAAAAACATTTATGCACATTAGCTCTTTTAGTAACACTTTACAATAACAGTACATGTAACAATGTACTATTACCTGAATTAATAAGTACAGGGCTTGTACATTAGTGCTATGAATGTGGTTTGTATGTTTTACCTGCATAAAGCGAGGGAAAAGTCTGCACTCCTCAAAACCATCGGCTATGTGAAACAGTTCTAACAAAGACAGAAGCTGACAAACCCCCATCATAACACCTACAAAATAGAAGGTGCCAGCCTGGGCATCTAAGACCAGAACACAGGATTTGTGATTATTTAATGCAATAAAACAGCAATCATTAAGAACAGTCCTTCCATACAAATTCTAAGTATTTTCAGTAGATTATATCCATTAAAAGTGTTAAGTAATTTGTTTAGCGCTGATGTGAGTGGAAGTCGAGCCCTAAGAGTGTTTTGTTTTGGTTGTACCACAACTCTTAACAACCACTTTATATCTTTAACAACATCTGGGCACACATGGGAGAGATGTAAATAAAGTGTTTGTTTAACATACCAGATTATTTACATGAGCAGACACTTCAAATGCTAGCCCATAACTGTTGCTTACCTTCCCCAAAAGAGAGAAATCTGGCTGTCATGTTCGCGAAAATCCATGTGTGTCCACAGAACTGAAGCAAGTTGTATGAAAAGAGGTATGTGAGACTGAGGCTAAACCTGCAAAAGATCACATATGCAAGTAATAGACTTACACAGAAATGAAAGGAGGTCATTTAAAAACTATGCAATTTCTTGTGCAGAGTTTATCCTGTAGAAAATTATCCAGAAATAAATAATCCATAATAAAGGGATAAATAATTGCAGGACTTGTCAATGTCATTGCGACAATGGTGCACCGTTGCTATGGTTACGCCCTGAGGAGATCGCGACTTTTGTTCGTGAGTGATTTCAACACTTAAAAACAACGATTAAAAGTTTCTATAAGTTTCTACGTAAACAGAAGCTTTATAAAGCGTCCCGTGCGTTGAGTTCCATTCCACTGAACTATGTTGTGGGTCAGCGCCCCCAAGAAGCTTTCGACATTTTGTTTTATTTCTGTTATTATTATTATTTTAGCGGCTTAATACAAAGCTATCATTTTATTTCTGCAATGCTGCATCTTAGCCACAACAACAAAAGCCGCATCTGATATTTTTTATCGACTATATCAACTATGTGTTGTTCTCTGAAGATAAGGCAGAATGTTTTGGTGAGGCTGCGCGCTGAAGACCGACTTTAACGACTGAATGATGTAAACAAACACGTCGATTAAACGATACTGATATTTACCTCATTCCTCCCAAGCTTCCGTGCTGATGAGACAATATAAGACAGCAGTAGGGCAAAATTAAATGTGTGAGGAAGTTCTGGTCACAGAACTCCCCCTCTGACGTCAAGAGGGCAGATCTAACAGTTGGGTTTCCCAACACACACTACAGAGGGAACGTGTGTGTGCTTGATGCTTGTATCAGATGGCACGAGCCTTACTCAGTCAATAGCATGTTTTAGTTGTTTTGTTTTGTTTTTTTATTGCTTTTCTATTTGATTATTTCATATTTCTTACTTGTAACAGATTGGCAGTTCTAATGACATTTTTAATTTCAGTATTTATGTGAATTCTTTTGTTAAAATAGCTCAAACTGATTTTAAATTTCTATTTGCAAGTGTGTGAATAAAACTTAAAGCTGCAGTCCGCAACTTTTTTGTGTTAAAAATGATCCCAAATCAATTTTTGAGCAAGTACATAACCAGCCAGTGTTCAAAACCATCTCATTATCTTAGCTCGATTCACAACGGTAAGCTTGTAATAATGTTTTATAATAAGAGCGACATGGCGGATTTCCGCGGGAAATTTGAGCATGCAGCAGTTCCTATGTGCGTCATTACGTCACGTCCGTAAACAGAAAGAAGGAGTTCAGGCAAGTCGGTTGGGTGAGGATGCTGCCGGTAGCGGAACATTTATAGCCTGTTCTCACAGCAGCTGAAATAATTAAACTTATCATTTTGATGGCGGATTGTAATCCAGAAAGATCCAAATGATAATCATCAGTGACAACTTGAGATTCAGCTGTAGTCAAAAGCAAAAGACTTCAGACTGTGGAGTGGCTACAGACATTGAAATCTACAGGTAACGCTAATACACACTAAATACACAGTCACGCAATGCTGATGTTGTTAACATTTACAATTTGAAAACAATATAACAGTAATAATAATTTGCACGGTTTGGCATGATCCGAGCTAAGCGATCGTTAGATTTAATCATCATTGACAGCGCGATTTATTGTAGGCCTGATGCTTTTTTCCTCAGTTGTTCAGAACAAAAGTGGCAGACATATTACTTACTTGTTCAGATGATATTTTCTAGTGAAAATTCTTATATTGGTCATACTTTCAAGACGTAGAATCGGTGATTCTGAAGTTCAGTATCCACACCGGTGCGGTGACTGACAACAAGCATTAGATTCATCCGCGCTGACGAGCTGTGCCGACGCACAACGCACGTACAGATAACTGTTCCGCATATGACTGCAATTGCAGGTTTCAAACAAGAGATGGCGACAAAGAGGAAAAATGGCGGACTGCAGCTTTAAATTATAATCATTTACATTTACATTACAATCAAACCATATAATTAATAATATAGTTATTTACGTACGCCTACTTTAGTTGTTCGCGCATGCGATTAAATGAACACAGACAACATCAATATTGGATGAAAAGCTGTGAACCAGCTAACATTTTTTTAATAAACCAGAAAGGAGAAGAATCCCACCACAGGCAACTAAACATTCATAAAGGGGGAACCGAAAAGTGATGTGACGTGTAGCCAGGTATGGTGTCCCATACTCGGAATTTGTGCTCAGAAACAGCAGTGAGTATTGAACACACACACACCTGGAGCAGTGGGCACCCATATTTGCTGCGGCGCCCGGGGAGTGATTGGGGGTTAGGTGCCTTGCTCAAGGACACCTCAGTTGTTGGTAATAAGAGTGGAAGAGAGCACTGTTCATTCACTCCCCACCTACATATCCTGCCGGTAATGAGACTGTTTACAAGTCCGACTCTCTAACCATTAAGCCACAACAAACATTCTTAAAAGGGGGAACCGAAATTATATCTTATATCCAAAGTGGCTTACAAATTAGGAAAAATTATTTATCAAAGGAGTCAACAATATTACCAATGTCGCAGTAATTTTAATAGCAAACCATGCTAAAGGAAATAAATCGTTATGGGGTGATAAATGGAGAGATAAAGAAATGAAGAAATCAGATGTATTCAATAAGCCGTCACTGTTTTTACATATTTGGAGGAATACGGAAGGTGGAAGCTAGATATTTAACTTGTTAAATATGGATATTTTTCTTACTCAAATGCATCGCTTTGCTTCAGAAGGCCTTTATTTACCCCCCGGAGCCGCGTGGAGTACGTTTATAATGGATGGATGCACTTTCTTGAGCTTCATACTCATTGCCCCCGTTCACTGCCATTATAAAGCTTGGATGTGTCAGGATATTTATCAATATAACTCCGATTGTGTTCATCAGAAATAGGAAAGACATATACACCTAGGATGGCTTGAGGGTGAGTAAAGCTTTGGCTAATTTTCACTTGAAAGTGAATCCTTTAAGAGACTTTTATGTTGAGAAAAAGACAACGATCCAAACTCATCTGACTTTCTTTCTTCTGTTAAACAGAAAAGGAGAAATTTAGAAGAATGTTTACACTGAGCTGTTAAGCTCTAAAATGTGCAAAGAAAAAAATATCAGCATAAAAGCATCATAAATGTTGTTGATAAAACTCATGCACTATATTCCATGTTTTAAGCTGTTTTTATAAATCTGAGCGGTTCGGTAGAAAGTCAGCATTTTCCTCAATTAAGTGTGAAGCAGCATCCACATCTTCATTTGGGTTATTTCTGCTTACTGTAGATAAAACTTGCATCACCTATATTAAACTGAAGCCATAGTCGCATATTTTTGAGCCACACCACTATTATTACATTTGAGTTTATGACTGGTCTGCACTTTACAGCTGGATATAAGGTCTGGACTGAGAAAGGAGCGCTCCTGTGCCCTGCCATGAATCAACATTGTGGAGTTCTGGACAAAACAAGAGAGGGTTTGGAATTGACAAAATGAAGAAATATGGTAAGTACAATTAATCTTACAATTATTCTTCTGTAAATAAATATAATTACTTTGAGAAAACATTCTGAAATGTGCATCACATTAATAGCAAAGCTCTGTCATTGTAAATATGATCTTTACTGTTTTGAAAAAATGTAAACAAACTGAACAGCTGGAAAATTCATTCATATGATGGTGTGGATGAATGGTAAGCAAGGAAAGCTGAAGAAACTAATAAATACTAAATAAGTCCCATTCATTTGTTTTTTTCCCCCTCAGTTGGTTTTGCGACAGGATTGGAACAGTTTATTTGCATATCTGATTTGCCTCTCAAATTTAAATCTCTTCCAATACTTCAATGTGGACAACCTTAAAGGGATAGTTCACCAAAAAAAATCTTTACTCACCCACAAATCTCTACGAATTTCTTCTGTGAAACATAAAAGAAGATAAACGTCTCTCTTTTTTATGACCATACAATATCATATAGTCCATACAAAGACAGTCCATTTTCTTAAATGTGTTTCAAACATATCTTTTTTTTTTTAATGCTCCACAAAAGAAAGTAATGCAGTTTTGAAATGAGATGAAGGTAAGTAAAAAGGAAATCGGCCCATCCTTAGCAAAACATCAAAGACTTTTGGGAAAAAAATTGGGGCTCTTTTCTGGACTGTTCACCTTCTCTTACTGCAAATTTAATAAATGTCAACATGTTGTTGTTGTTGTTTTCTGGTTTTGTAAAAGAAAAAAGAAAAAACAACAGTTGTAATGTTTTCTCCTATTGAAAATAAAACTATTTCTGTCATGACAACTCCCTGAGTGTTTGGCATGATAATGGATATGACAATGTTAATGTCATATCCCGCAGCTGGAGCTGGGGAAGGTGGAGGGTTTCTGAAAGCAAGCTGCTTTTAAAGCAAGCTGCTTTGCAGTTAAAGACCTATCAACCTGCACCTTCCAGAGAGAACCTTGCATTAAAAAAAGTAATCAAGTAACTTATTGCACATTTCATGTCATGGAATGTTATTAGTTTCTCTCACATTTATTTCCTATTGGTTTTAAATAATGACTTATCTATTTTATGTTTACCTCTGTAATGCTTCAATGTCCCCCAGAGGATCAGTTCTGTCCTGCCTTGTCCTAAAAGTAATTTGCTACTTTTGGTCTATAATATTTTTGAGAAATATTTGCATTAAGTTTGCATTTTCTTTTTCTTTTTTCTAAATTTGCTTGGGGGAATGGCCTTTTCCTTTGCTGGTAGAAAGATTTGTTTATGCAATTTATTTAGATGAACACTTTCATTGGTCTGCACCATAAAGGTGAAGTACCATTCCTCTCATCTACTAAGGCTGGATTGGGAGATCAGCTATGGATATGGAGACGTTTGTCACGGTACTCCTTTTTTTGAGTCTTTTTGGACTGAACTCCAGTTATAGAAAACACATTTATGTGAAAGATAAAATGAATGGGAACGATGCACAAGAGTACTGCAGAAAAAAATACGATTACCTGTCCACTGTCACCAGTCAGGACCTACAAACCTTCTGTCAAAACTCAGAAATCAAAGAGGACTACTTCTACTGTGGGCTTCAGAGAGATGTTCAAAACTCACAGTGGAAGTGGTCTGATGGTACACCAGCAGCAATTAACGAATGGGATGTTAATCAAGGAACTAAAACGGGTGAAAACTGTGTTGCTGTAAGAAAATCCAATGCTAAACTGCATGATTTTGATTGCAATGAAAAATTACCATTTTATTGTATGCTGGACATTGAGCTGATCCTGGAGAACAAGACATGGGAAGAGGCTCTGGATTACTGCACACAAAACAACACTGGCCTGGCTAGTCTAAGCGCAAGTACGATTATGGAACTGGCTGTGAATATAGCTACAGAAGCCCAGACAGTTAACATCTGGACTGGTCTACGCTTTCTGGTCGCCCATTGGTTCTGGGTAAATGGAGGTGATTTTGGATACAAGGCCTGGCCTGAGGAAGGGGAGCTTCCGTGCCCGGTCATGAATCAGCGCTGTGGATCTCTGGACAGAGACAGGAAGGTCTGGAACCCCCAAAACTGTCAGGAGAGACTAAATTTTTTCTGTTCCCATAGACGCGAGTAAATTAATTGTGTCATTGTTGATGGTTAGGAGGCTAACATAATATTAGGAGGTTAATGTTAGGCATGACCACGCAACTGTGTAAAGACAATTTTCTGAAATGAGCAGCATAAGCATTGAGAGGGAAATGAAAAACTAAAACAATTATAATGAACCTTTCTACAACATAAAATCATGCATAAAATCTTTCAAAAGTAGTAAAGATTATGCTGATTTTGAAAGAAAAATCATTAAAATACGGCAAAACATTGCAAATTTTACCTGATGTTTCTGTACAGATGTATGCTGATGACACTGTAGTATATGTTCATGGTAAGAATATTTCTCAGGTGGCCGAGAAGCTCACTAAATCCATGGATAATATTACAGCTTGGTTAAAACAATCCTGCCTGCAGCTGAATACATCAAAAACAGTAGCAATGTTTTTCACAAAGTCCAATAAAAACTTCAGTGTTGAGCCAAATATTTT
>RJVU01042551.1:894976-1040859 GCA_003731715.1 Anabarilius grahami
TTTTTTTATTGTTATATGTATTCCATCTGTCTTTTAGGGTGACTTTTAACATCTGTCCTGGGACTGCAGATGAAAAATAGCCTTCTGGCTAACTCTGGCATATTGGCAGAAATGTTTATTAATATGCACTGTCCCTGTAATAAATAAATAAATAAATAAAATTAATTTTACTTTGAATAAAAAAAATTATGATTTGAATGATAAATGCTTCAAAAAAGACTACTGTAACTACTGTATATTAGAGATGTCGATTTAACATGTTAATTTAATTAATTAGTTATGAAAAAATAACGCGTTAAAATTATTTATAGGGTTAGTTCACCCAAAAATGAAAATAATGTCATTTATTACTCACCCTTATGTCGTTCTACACCCGTAAGACCACAGCAGGACTGTTGTGCATCGCCGAGCAGCACACAGCAGAGTTTCGTTTCTAGTTTTGATCGAATCAGTGAACTAATGATTCAATGGCCCATTCATAAAGAGCCAGTTACTGGATGCTTCTCAATCCTCAATACTTCCTATAAGAGATAAGAGTACACCAACCCTGACTGATGATGTTTGGACTGGTCTGCGCTTTATCGCTGGCCACTGGTTCTAGGTAAAAAATGGAAAAGATCTCGGCTATAAGGTCTGGGGGTCTGCGGATGGACAGGTCCAGTGTCTTGCTTTTGAATAGAAAAAAACAAGGCATGTTTCTAGTTTTGAGCGAATCATTCGGGTGAATCAATGATTAAATGGCCCTTTTATACAGAGAGCCATTTACTGGGTTCTTCTCAGTTCTCTAATTGCACCGCGAGGAAGCTTCCTGAGGAGTCATGAGTGAAGACACATAGGTGTATCCTTCCTTTGCATCCTAATGGGGTGGAGTGGAGCTGGTGATCTAGTGGTTAGTCCCTGGTGGTCTAGTGGTTAGGATTCGGCGCTCGCCCCGGCCCGGGTTCGATTCCCGGTCAGGGAATGCGCTTTTGGGCAGTCGTGGCCTAATGGATAGAGAGTTGGACTTGTAACCCAAAGGTCATGGGTTCGAGTCCGGCAGGGATTGTCGGTGAGGGGAGTGAATGTCCAGCGCTCTCTCCACCTTCAATACCACGACTGAGGTGAGACCCTTGAGCAAGGCACCGTACCCCCAACTGATCCCCGGGCGCCGCAGCAATGGCTGCCCACTGCTCCGGGTGTGTGTTCACTGCTGTGTGTGTGTGCACTTGGATGGGTTAAATGCAGAGCACAAATTCCGAGTATGGGTCACCATACTTGGCCACATGTCACTTCACTTCACTTCACTTCACTTCACTTCACTTCAAGACGTGAGAAAAGGAAACGATGATGCAAAAGTTAGAAATGAGAAGCACCCACTTTTTACTTCAATGATTCAGCCATTTGAACAAATCAAATGAATGAATGACTCAACTTACTCATTTAGACATTTACTGCCACCTACTGGCAGTTTTAGTTTCTTATTTAGAGCATAGTTCAGGATAGTTTGGCCAAAAGTGAAAATTCTTTTTATACATTTATTCACTCACTCACCCTCATGTCGTTTCAAACCTGTATGACTTTCTTTATTTTGTGGGACATAAAAGAAGATATTTTGAAGATTTTTTTTTAAATAAGTATGGGCTAAATACCAATTCAGATGCAGCTTCCGAAAAAAAATTATGGCCGTTGTAGCCTAAAAGTTTATGTGTAATATAGTGTATGTTGAATCCAATAAAATATTTATTTTCTTCGCGTTTTTGTGACATATCATGACACAAATGTGTATAATGACATGGGTATGACATAGGTATTACAAAAAGAGGTGACTTATGAGGACATTACCCATGCATGTCCCCACTTTTCAAAAGGCTTATAAATCAGAGAGAATGAGTTTTTGTGAGAAAGTAAAAGTGTGCACAGTTTCCTGTGATGGTTAGGTTTAGGGGTAGGGGCAGGGGGATAGAAAATACAGTTTGTACAATATAAAAACCATTACGCCTATGGAATGTCCCCACAATTCACAAAAACGAACATGTGTGTGTGTGTGTGTGTGTAGAGGGAGCAGATGTTAACCCATGATTGATTATTTTGGAGAGGCTTTATATGGACTTATGCAGACTGTTTTTATACGCACCATAAAAGCATGTCATAAAAGCAAGATGACAACATTAGTTATAACCATAATTAAACTAAACTATACCTGTTCTATCTTGATGCAGCATATATTCTCTGGCTCTGGAGGCATCTTACAATAGTTCCCCTGCTAGCATTTATAGATTATCATGACAGAATATGCTAATCAATGACTTTAAGATAGTTAACTCCACATCAGCTACATAAATTCATCAAATAACCATTCAGAAACGTCCTGTTGCATTCTACATGTTGTCACTTCTTCTTGAGTCTCTCCATCATTGTCCGACTCCGGTTTGAACATAAAAGGCTGAACAGTTTCTGACATTTTCAGTGGGTCTGCGTGAGGCACTGCTAACAAGTGCTCTTGAAACTTCGTCCTCTTCTTGAGAGCCGCTGCACATTTGCATTTAAAGGGACACACACAAAAATGGAGCGGTTTTGCTCACCTTCAGTTACAAATTTAACATGCTATAAAAATGATGTGTGGGGTATTTTGAGCTAAAACTTTACATACACACTCTGGGGACATCAGAGACTTATGACCCCTTTAAAGCATTCTGTCAGTGTACATATAATGTTTGAAAGAACTAACACTGAGCTACACTGTGTTCTGATCATATTTCTAGAGAGTTTTGTCACATTCTCAATGTCATTTAGAATAAACAAATCCAGTTTCTGCATGTGCAGAAACACTTTGCCTGTTTTGGGAGGTAAAACTGAATTTGTTTATTTATTTTGTCCTTGTTTGTCTCTTTTGTTAGTTTGAAGGTTAACAAAATTTATTTGCATCGTCTGATTTGCATCTCAGGCCATTTTCTAAAAAATTGACAAAAATTGACAAAAAGGACAATGTTTCAGTCACACTCTCTTTTACACTGTCATTCAAAGTATTTAACCTTGTTGTCTCATGATTTTGGTAACACTTTACAATAAGGTTCATTAGTTAAACATTAGTTAATGTATTAATTAACATGAATTAACCATGAGCAATACATTTGTTACTGTATTTAGTAATCTTCGTTAAGATTTTAATAATGTATAAGTAAATGTTGAAATCAACATTAACAAAGATTAATAAATGCTGTGTAAGTGCAGTTCATTATTAGTTCATGTTAACTAATGAACCTTACTGTAAAGTGTTACCATGATTTTAATTGTCCCATAATGTCAAACGCTGTAAATGAGTGAATGTTTTTTCACAGTAAAAGAGATTCACAAGACGGAGATTTAAACCAACATGCTATCTTTGCAAACATTCCTTAACTGTATCTTCTTGTGTGTGAAAAAAAGGCAGCTAAAACACAACGTCAAGTCACCCCACCCCCAGTTTCACCCAAACAATAAAAAAGATAAATAGTTGATCAAATGGCCTGTTGTGGAAGAGATTTTTAAAGTGCAATAAAAAAAGTCTATTGTGTTAGAGACAATGTTACAATAGATCCTGTACTAAAATCAGTCATTTCCACATCCTCAACACATTTAAAGGAGAATCATACTTGCTGTTAAAGGGTTAGTTCACCCAAAAATGAAATTTCTGTCATTAATCACTCACCCTCATGTCGTTCCACACCCGTAAGACCTTCGTTCATCTCCGGAATACAAATTAAGATATTTTTGATGAAATCTGAGGGGTTTCTGTATACCACACATAGGCAGCAATATCATTGCACACTTTGAGGTCCAGAAAGGTAGTAAAGACTTCGTTATAATAGTCCGTGTGACTACAGTGGTTCAACCTTAATGTTATGAAGTGACGAGAATACATTTTTTTGTGCAAAAACAAAACAAAAATAACAACTTTATTCAACAATCTCTTCTCTCAGTCAGTTTTGATTCTCGTTTTATTATTAGCTCTGTCACATTCTCTTTTTGCAAAAAACTATCCTCTGTTCAGCATTAAAAAAAAGTGATTCCCCAGAGGTTCAAGATTTTCAACCCACACCATAAATGTGTTAAAGTAGCCGGAGAAACTTATCTCTATTTACGGATGATGAGACACGCACAGTGACTTATGTATGCAATTTCCTGCAAAAATCATCCTGACAGGTCTAAAAAATTAACATTTATAATAGCCTTACCATAGTAAATCATGGTAAGACAAAAACATGCTTTGGAAGAAGGACTGATGAAGTATTGGCTCATTATTTAAATTGTATCCATTTTGAACAAAAAAGTTACAGTGTACCTTTAATTAAAACTATTTTTTCATGAATTGAAACAAAGTCCCTTGTTATTCTATAGTCTTTGATTTATTTAAAATTATTCAAACAATAAAATCAAAACAATAATAATTAACAAATGAATAAAAATACATTAAAGCTATCTAAAATATTAAGAAAAATAAAAGCAAACAAAATTACTTAAACTGAAAATATAAATATAAAAGCTTACACTGTAAAAAAGAATTGTTGGTTTAACTTAAAAAAGTAAGTTACCTGGTTGCCTTAAAATTTTGAGTTCATTGAAATTAGTAATTTAAGTTAATACAATGAAGGCAATTGGTTTAATCAACAGGAACTCAAAATATTATGTTATCTGAACTACATTAATTATCTAAGTTGATTTGACAAAAGAAAAAATGTTCTAATAACAAATCATGAAAATAACTTTCTTTTTTACAGTGTATTCATAATATTAATAAATACTATAATAGTATTTAAAATGACACTGGTAATTCATATCTAGCAGTGTCTTTTGAAAGAGATGATCACATCAGGGATGAATGCACGATGTACAGTACTGTACTTGGCTGATAGAGAATTTAATTTATCAGCATTGACATTCAATCCCTTTTTTATACATTTACAGTAAATTACACTAAACATTCTTAAAGCTTTAGAAGTATTAATAATTTAATAACACTGTTAAAAGTAAAATTTCGCAAACCTCAACATAAATAACAATTTTTCATACTGTACATTATATATTTTAATGCACATTATACTGTAAATATTGTACAAATCTCTACGTTTGCTCATTCGGATGCATTTGACCTGTTTCTGAGGTCAGTCTGAATTTGTTTACTTATTTTCTCTTTCAGTTAGTGTGAAAGTTAAACAATATTTATTTGCATCCTCTGATTTGCATCACAGGTCATTTAAAAAAAAAAAACACTTTAAAAGTGTCCTTGAAATATTACACAAAAGGTGAGTCTGCATTTTTTTAAATCAAAAATAGAATCACAAGATGGGGACAGAGACAAACTAAAATGGTAAAACATTAAAATAAAAAATAAATTAAAACAAAACAAAAAAATTGAGGTAAATCATGATGACGAGCTACCCCATCCGAAAGTCTCTTTAAAACACATATATATAGATATAAAAAGACATTTTTAAAAAGACACTATCAAAATTTGAAGCATATTGATTATTATATTGTCAAGATCAGGAACTACAGTGAGCCAGCGCAGATAACAGTCTGCGGCAATTTAGAAAAAAAAAATGAATCCAACAGAATGAGAAAACTAAACTAGACCTGAAAAGCTTGGAGATTTTTTTTGAGCATACAAAAACATTTTTATATTAGTTTAATATGTTACTTTGGAATGAGGGAAAGGTCATTTCCACATTTTCCACACATTTTAAGACATATTAAATTTAATTTTACTCCTAAATTTGTGTTTGGAAGAATAGTCTTCATCAGATTTGCCTTATACTATAGCTGGACCCTGGACGTACTGTCTGTGAAACTATTTGTGATTTATTTCACATCAATTCACTTTATTTTCATTCAGAGCTTAAAAAAATAAAAAAATAAAAATAAAAATAAATAAATATACTGTCTCCAGGGTTGGGGTGTCCAATACAAAGCAACTCAAAGGAATAAGGAGGAGTCTTACAAGTAGAGCTTAGCCTTTGATTGGTTAAGGTTGTCCTTGTCTTACTGGTCTATAAGTAAGAAATCTTCATAAATTCATACCCGCAATCGTCTCTTTGGGCATTTCTGCTGATAGTAAAACACTGGATATATTGACAATATGGCAATGAAGGCTACAGTCACTGTGTTTTTGTTTTTGAGTCTCTTTGGATTGAACACCAGCCTCTACAGAAAACACTACTATGTGAATAAGTATATGGAGTGGTCAGATGCAAGGCAATACTGCAAAACAAACCATGATGACCTGTCCACCGTGAGCAATGAAGAACTGCAATCACTCTCTGACAATCCACAGATCGCCGATGATTATTACCTCATTGGTCTTAGTAGAGATCCCAATGACTCAGAACGGTGGAGATGGACTGGAGGTGAGGATGCAACTAATGTCATGTGGGACAAGGGCCAACCAAATACTGAGAATGATGAATGTGGTGCTGTCAAAAAATCCACTGCTAAAGTTCATGATGCTGGTTGCTTTTGGGCTATACCATTTTATTGTATGGAGGTCTTTGAGCTGATCCTAGTGCAGCAAGAAAGCACATGGGAAGAGGCCCTGCAATACTGCAGACAAAACTACATTGATCTTGCCGGTCTGAGCTCAGATGTGATTATGACAGAGGCGAAAAATAAGAGCACACCAGCCCTGACAGATGATGTTTGGATTGGTCTGCGCTTTATCGCTGGTCACTGGTTCTGGGTAAATGGAGAAGATCTGGACTATAAGGTCTGGTCTGGGGATGAAGAGCTCCAGTGTCCTGCCATGAATCAGCGCTGTGGAGTTTATGATGTAAAGCAGAAGAATTGGAAACCTGCGGACTGTGAGCGGAGACTCAACTTTCTCTGTCTCAAGAAACCATTCAATTATTTATTTGAATAATGATGACAACAAGCCTGGTGACTAAAGAGCCAAACAGTAAAGCCTATTTTAATAGTTAATATAGAATGGTTAACTGCAGTGCATTGTGATAATAATGATAATGTCTAGTCTCTTTTGGGTGAAATGTTGTTAGCTGCATCCTACACTTGTTTTGTGCTTTTAAACTTTACATTTGTAATAATAAAATATGTCAAGACATAGTTTTTTGTTATACACACATTCAGACCTGCCTTAGGCTACTTTAAAAGACTTTGAAAGCACCATGATGTTTCTGTCTTAATACTCATTTTCACTTTTTATTTATTTTGCTGTCATAAACCATTAAGCAAAACTATTAAAGATGTAATCAATGTTTTATTCCACAAAAACCTACTGAATCAGTCAGTGTCTGTAAAACAGAAAGCTTAGCATCTGAACGTCAGATGAGTCATTTTGATCGTTTGAAAATGTCTGAAGGATTGCAATGAAACGGGTGTTGTAGTTCTAAGCCTGGCAAAAAATTATAGACTAACCAAGAAATGAGTAATTTAAACGCTTTACATATACACTTGACAGTTTTTTCAGCAATCAAATTGTGCGTCCATTATTCTCTGTAGTCATCCGATTTGAGATGTAATTACTCTTTCAGAAAGGGGTTAGCAAAATGATCTGAATCAGTTCACTCACTCTCACATTGAATCAATTAGTTTCTGAATTAAAGGGATGTTCACTTCAAAATGAAAAATCTATCATCATTTACTCAACCTTCTGTCATTTTCAGACGCATAACTTTCTTCTGTAGTACACACAGAGCTGGGTAGTAACGGATTACATGTAATCTGGATTACGTAATCAGATTCCAAAAATCAAGTACTTGTAATTTGAGGATACTACTTTTTAAAATACTCGTAATCAGACTACAGTTACTTTATGGATTACATATTATATATACAATGGCAGTAAGCTGTTCAAAATTAATTGATTCTCCTAATTTTTCATTTTTTTTAACGTTTATATTTTTATCATAATAAACNTTTTTTTTTGACTTCACTGGTCTTCTCTCCAACGCACCTATCCATGACCTACAGGTGTGCAACGCTAATTGATCAAGTAAAGATGTTTTAAACATAATGCAGTCTCCTAGGATAGAAGGAATGGATGGATATTCCAGAGTAACTTGGCATTTCGGACTGGCCATTGGCCATCTTGATTTGGAGAGGAAAAAATCGACATACAACGGCTTGCCACTAGGTGGCAATAGGACGATGCACTGAGGTCCACTGTAGAGGTTGATGAACTATGCCATCAAAACCCATGCATATGCAAAAAAATGCTTTTTGAATAGCTGTCCATTGTAGTGACCTCTAAGCGTGAAAGGGTTGAAATATTACACAAAAGGTGAGTCAGTATTTTTATTTTTCATTTTTTATCAAAAACAGAATCACAAGATGGGGACACAGACAAACATGTTGCCTCTGCATTTAAAGGATTATAGTTCACCCAAAAATGAAAATTCTGTCATTTATTACTCACCCTCATGTCGTTCCACACCTGTAAGACCTTCATTCATCTTCAGAACACAAATTAAGATATTTTTGATGAAATCCGATGGCTCAGTGAGGCCTCTATTGAGAGCTAAGCCACTGAAAGTTCAACAATATCTAGTGATGGCCGAATTCAAAACACTGCTTCGGAACTTTACAAATCGAATCAGTGGTTCAGAGTGCCAAAGTCACATGATTTAAGCAGTTTAGCCGTTTGATAGGAGATCCGAATCACTAATTCGAAACAAAAGTAAAGCTCAGAAGCTTCATGAAGCAGTGTTTTGAAATTGGCCATCACGAGATATTGCTGAATAAAGTCGTTATTTTGCACACAAAAAGCATTCTCGTCGCCTTATAATATTAAGGTAGAACCACTGAATTCACATGAACTGTTTTAAATATGTTTTTAGTACCATTATGGATCTTGAGAGGTTCGGTGGCTTTGCTCTCAATGGAGGCCTCACTGCGCCATCGGATTTCATTTCTTAATTTATGTTCCGAAGATGAACGTAGGTCTTACGGGTGTACAACGACATGAGGGTGAGTAATTAATGACATTTTCATTTTTAAGTGAACTAACCCTTTATGCATTTCTTAACCATTTCTTATGTGATTGGATGGGGGGGGGGAGTTGAGGTAAATCATGATGACGAGCCACCCAATCTACAGTCTCTTTAAAAAGATATAAAAAGACACAGGCTGCCTCGATCAAAATTTTAAGCACATTGATTATTATATTGTCAAGATCAGGAACTACAGTGAGCCAGCACAGATAAATAGTTGATCAAAACAGTCTGGGGCGATTAAAAAAAAAATCCAACAGAATGAGTAACTAAACTAGACCTGAAATGCTTGGAGATTTTTTTAAGCATACAAAACATTTCTACATTAGTTCAATATGTTACTTTGGAATGATGGGAAGGTCATTTTCACATTTTCCACACATTTTAAAGGTGCCCTAGAATTTTTTTTTAAAAGATGTAATATAAGTCTAAGGTGTCCCCTGAATGTGTCTGTGAAGTTTCAGCTCAAAATACCCCATAGATTTTTTTTAATTCATTCACAACTGCCTATTTTGGGGCATAATTAGAAATGAGCCGATTCAGGGTGTGTGGCCCTTTAAATCTCGTGCTCCACGCCCAAGGAGCTCGCGCTTGCCTTAAACAACATAAAAAAAGTTCAAACAGCTAATATAACCCTCAAAATGGATCTTTACAAAGTGTTCGTCATGCAGCATGTCTAATCGCGTAAGTACAGTGTTTATTTTGATGTTTACATTGATTCTGAATGAGTTTGANATAAATAGTTGATCAAAACAGTCTGGGGCGATTAAAAAAAAATCCAACAGATTGAGTAACTAAACTAGACCTGAAATGCTTGGAGATTTTTTTAAGCATACAAAACATTTCTACATTAGTTCAATATGTTACTTTGGAATGATGGAAAGGTCATTTCCACATTTTCCACACATTTTAAGACAAATTATACTTAATTTTACTCCTAAATTTGTGTTTGGAAGAATGTATTTGGTGTCCAATACAAAGCAACTCAAAGGAATAAGGAGGAGTCTTACAAGTAGAGCTTAGCCTTTGATTGGTTAAGGTTGTCCTTGTCTTACTGGTCTATAAGTAAGAAATCTTCATAAATTCAGACCTGCAATCGTCTCTTTGGGCATTTCTGCTGATAGTAAAACACTGGATATATTGACAATATGGTAATGAAGGCTACACCCTAGTGAAAAAATAGTATACTTAAGCACAATTTATTCTTATGTACTTAGTATAACTAAATGTATTTGTGGCACGCTATAAATTGGTATACTTAAAGTCTGCTAAATTGGAGCAACTAATTTTGTACTACATGCATTTTAGTTGACCAAAAGCAGTGCTGAAGTTCCACTAAAGTTGCATTAAATATACTTGTTTGTGCTTAAGTGGAACTATTCCATAAGAACACTTTAAATATACTCTTGTATTTAAGTTATGAAATGCAGAATTCACTTTGCATAAACTTCAAATGTATTTTGGTGACATTAGAATTGCAATTCAAATACACAATGCTCAATGCATATTTCTAAATATTAAGCCTAAAATGTGTTTAATATCACTATTAGTAAGGATAGTATGATCACTGTATAATTTGAATGCAAGAAAAATATACTTGTACTAAAGTATACTTGTAACTGTTTCACTTTAGCACAATCAAATATAATTAAGTATATCTTTAGTTGGACCTCAACACAAAAATACTTGTTCCAGTTTAGCAGACTTTAAGTATACCAATTTAGTATACTAAAAGCACAACTGCAGGGTATTTATATTAAGTACATAAAAATGTAAATGCAATTGTAGTATACTTAGCATAAAATAAACGTATTTCAATTACATTTTAGTATATTTATTTTTCACTAGAGCAGTCACTGTGTTTTTGTTTTTGAGTCTCTTTGGATTGAACACCAGCCTCTACAGAAAACACTACTATGTGAATGAGTATATGAAGTGGTCAGATGCAAGGCAATACTGCAAAAAACAAACCATGATGACCTGTCCACCGTGAGCAATGAAGAACTGCAATCACTCTCTGGTAATCCACAGATCGCTGGTCATGGGTAAATGGAGAAGATCTGGACTATAAGGTCTGACCTGGGGATGAAGAGCTCCAGTGTCCTGCCATGAATCAGCGCTGTGGAGTTTATGATGTAAAGCAGAAGAATTGGAAACCTGCGGACTGTGAGCGGAGACTCAACTTTCTCTGTCTCAAGAACCCATGAAATGATTTATTTGAATAATGATGACAACAAGCCTGGTGACTAAAGAGCCAAACAGTAAAATCTATTTAAAATGCAAACTATATTCAAAGCCTATTTTAATAGTTAATATAGCTGCAGGTTAACTGCAGTGCATTGTGATAATAATGATAATGTCTAGTCTCTTTTGGGTGAAATGTTGTTAGCTGCATCCTACACTTGTTTTGTGCTTTTAAACTTTACATTTGTAATAATAAAAATATCTGTTAAGAAGTTTTGTTGTTGTTGTTGTTATACTCGCATTCAGACCTGCTTTAGGCTACTGACTTTTTTTCACAAATTCCATAGACTTTAAAAGCACCATGATCTTTCTGTCTGAATACTCATTTATTTTATTTTAATTTATTTTTCTGTCTTAAACCATTAAACAAAACTATTAAAGATGTTGTAATCAATTATTCTACTCAAATGAAACAATCCTGTCTCTATTAGTGTCTGTAAAACTGAAAGTTTAGCCAATAAAAACGACCTCTTAACGTAAGGTGGCCCCAATTTGCTCCCTAGTCCCTATACGATCAAGTTTTGTGAAACCGATCAACCAATTTACTAAAAAGATTCAAAAACCATTCGTTCATCTCTACTTCTCATGAATAAGGCCACTTACAGGTGTTTTTTTATAACATGCATACAACATAAACAAATAAAAAAATGTGGATAAAAGTGTAGGCTATAGGCTACATGAATATCCTATACACAACTATAAGCTACAACAAATCAAAGTGTACAAAAAAAAGACAGAAAAAAATGTATACAAGGGGCAAAATTAAAACTATAAATTAATGAAAAGAAATGCATTGAGAGAAAAAAGAATACCAATGAATGATGTGTCTATTGTTACTTAAAAGGATATCATAAAAGGATGGATGATGGGATAGGGGAGAATGGGGATGGTTGGAACACTTTTTGTAAATTCCTTTAGCTTCTCAGAGACTTTATTGGTAGGCAAAAATTTGAATAGGCCAATTAAAGGATTAGCTCACTTTAAAATGAAAATTAGCCCAAGCTTTACTCACCCTCAAGCCATCCTAGGTGTATATGACTTTCTTCTTTCTGATGAACACAATCGGAGTTATATTATAAATATCTTGACGCATCCAAGCTTTATAATGGCAGTGAATGGGACCAATTAGTTTGAACCTCAAGAAAGTGCATCCATTCATCATGAATATGTGCTCCACACGGCTCCGGGGGGTTAATAAAGGCCTTCTGAAGCGAAGCAATGCGTTTGTGTAAGAAAAACATCCATATTTAACACGTTATAAAGTAAATAACTGGCTTCCGGCAGACCATATTCAACTTACGAAAACTTTTTTGTAATTTACGGAAGGCGTAGGACGTAGCGCAAGCGTTTTGAACTGCGAGAGTTTTACACTTTCTTCATGAGTTGAATACCGAAGGCGGTCTGGTGGAAGCTATATTTACTTTAACTTTTTAAATATGGATATTTTTCATACACAAAGGCATCACTTCACTTTAGAAGGCCTTTATTAACCCTCCGAAGCCATGTGGAGTACGTTTATAATGGATGGATGCACTTTCTTGAGCTTCATAATCATTGCCCCCGTTCACTGCCATTATAAAGCTTGGATAACTCTGACTGTGTTTATCTGAAAGAAGAAAGTCATATACACCTAGGATGGCTTGAGGGTGAGTAAATCTTGTGATCATTTTCATTTAAAAATGAACAAATCATTTAAACCCACATCTGTCAGTATACCCACACTGCTGTAACATTTGTACATAAAATAATATACATACAATTTATGCTTGAATAGACAAAGTCAAATGTTGTAACTGATGCCATAATAAAAGGCATGATAAAACTTGCTATACTAGTATGACAAAATAGCTTTGACACATGCTAGAAATGCCTGTTAGAAGCTAAGAAAACACTAATGAAAATGATATGACTTTACAATGTTTCACAAAAACAGTTTAGACAGGTTTTTTTTTTTTTTTCAGAAGGAATGGTTATATGCCTGCTTTCTTCCAGGTAGGAGGGGCGAACTGAGCATGTGCAGTATAAATATCATAACTTACTCCTGATTTGGAGGAATAAGCCATGTTGCAACCATTCCCTTTCTCCCCTACATAAAGAGATACATAATAAACAAAGACGTTGAGAAATTAGTTCAATATGTTACTTTGGAATGATGGAAAGGTCATTTTCACATTTTTTTCACATTTTAAAGGTGCCCTAGAATTTTTTTTAAAAAGATGTAATATAAGTCTGTGTCCCCTGAATGTGTCTGTGAAGTTTCAGCTCAAAATACCCAATAGATTTTTTATGATGATTTAATGCAGGACTGTGTAATCATGTCACAGGAAATTGAGTCATCACTGTCCCAATCTGCTTAATGCATCAAGGCTCTTGCTGCTGCCTGAATTCATGTTCATGAAAGAGCAGAATATTTTTCTACATATTGAACACTCCCCTAATGTCAACAGCGCACGTCTAATTTCCCAAATCTCAGTATTATTAATACATTGCTTTTATAATAAACATTTTCATTTAAATAAATATGTTAAAATGCTCTTAATTCAATCAGTATTTGTGCATTTGTTTTTTGTAACCTAGGCTATCAACCTGCTATGTTAGCTACATGCTAACACAAGAATTATGCTGATAATATGCTGGGAACTGCTTTGAAAGAGTTTACACAATGTGCTGAATCATGTTTCTGCTGGAGAGTTGTGTGTTGAAAAACATCCACAGTAAACAAATCCTGTTTTTACATATGTGGAAGCATTTTAGTATAAAACTTGTTTCTGAGGGAAATCTGAATTTGTCTAATTGCGTTGTCCTGCAAATTAAAGGTTAAATGATATTTCTTTGCATCCTCTGATTTGCCTCTTAGGTCATGTTTAAAATGGCCAGAGTTTTAATGTCACTTAAAGTATTTCTCTTTTAACAAGGTATATGTTTTTCTTTGTTTGTTTTTTAGTTTTTTAGCAAAATTGTTTTAATTGATGATATGATCCAGTATGCTTATCTAAGTTTAGGTGTTTGTCACTTTTGAAATTGTTTTATTCCCTATGTTAGATGTAGGCTATGTAAAATGTAACAGTAAATGGGAAGGCTCTATAATGTTAATAATTGAGTGTATGTACAGTGCTAAAGTTAATCCATACATCCTCAAATACTTGATGTATATCTTAAGATTATGAAGGATAGACTTTAATAGTAACATCTAAACTCAAAGCAAACAAGACAAAAAAGTTGATATAAAATATATGTATATGTATGCAAATATGTTTTAAGGGCTAGTTCACCCAAAAATAAAAATTCGATTATTATTTTCTCACTTCAAGTTGTCTGAAACCTGTATGAGTTTCTTTCTTCTGTTGAACACATAAGAAGATATTTTGAAGAATGTCACTAACCAAACAGTTTCTGGTCTCCATTGACTTTCATAGTATTTATTTTCATACTATGGAAGTCAATGGGGACCTGCAACTGTTTATTAGCCCACATTCTTCAAAATATCAATATTAAATATATTGAAAATGTTAACAGAAGAAAGAAACTCATACAGGTTTAGAACAACTTTTGTTGTTGAAAGAATTTTCATTTTTGGGTGAGCTATGCCTTTAATAAAGATCTAAAATGATTGAGAATATCAGTGAAATACAACATTTTTATACATGGCAAATGGATGCGGGGTTTCCCTGCGCACATACTTCATGCACTGGATCCTCATTTCCACTCATCTAGAGGAAGCTGACATTCATACATTCATACATTCATACAGGAAACCACAAAGAGTTTTTGTAATGTTCAAATGGGTCAAATCAGGCCCAAACACAACACATGTAACATTTTAAAGTCACACAAATTCAAAATGGATAATTCTATTTTTTTTTTAATATATATATATATATATTGGAATTTTTCACTNAATTTTGCAATGTTTTTTTATACATGATTTATCTCTGCACATTATTATATTTTAATTCATGTTCCCTTTTAATATTCAATTCAAAACATTAATTTCCCTTTCTTTGCACAGTGACAAATCTTCTCTGATGATGCGGGATAATAATCCCACCCCTCAAGCAACCTGTCACTCACATGAGATCACAGCAATTAGCAAACAACAACAATCCAATCAATTCCCGATGGACAAAATCAAGTCCCGTCCACCATTTTTACTTGTTTGAGAAGCCAACTGCATTGCAACTTCTTGTAAAGCATAGGAATTTCTGCATTGAACTTTCTTATAAGAAGATAATATGAAAGCTACAGAGTTCATTTCCACTTCCTCCCACATTTGTATGCAAATCACATATTGCTTTTGTCCTGTGAAAAATATCTTTTCCAGTGGTGGGTGTGCAATACATTTACTTATTCAGTATATTCTTAACCAAAGCGACTTACAAATGAGGAATATATTAAGGGATTCATAGAGAAGTGCTAGTAATACAGATTCAGTCACTGCTCAGAGTATTAAAAGATAGAACAGGGAGGGATTAAGGAATAGTGAATGGACAAAAGGGGAGGGGCCATTCCTTTAATTGGTCAAGCCTGCTTTCTATTGGTTTATGTAATCTTTGGGAAGGTGAGGTAGCAAATTATTCACAAATAAATTTGGAATTGACAACTTCACTGCATTTCTGCTGACAGTACAACACTGGACACACTGACGATATGGCAATGAAGGCTAAAGCGACTGTGTTTCTGTTTTTGTGTTTCCTTAGATTGAACACAAGCCTCTTCAGAAAACACTACTATGTGAAAGAGAATATGACGTGGTCGAAAGCACAGCAGTACTGCAGAAAGAACCATGATGACCTGTCCACCACCAGCAGTGTAGAACTGAACCGACTTTCTGCTAATCCAAAGGTCGTTTCTGATTTTTACTGGATTGGACTTCAGAGAGATGCCCAAAGCCCAACACTGTGGAGATGGAGCGGAGGTGAGACTGCAACTAATATTATGTGGGACGCTGGACAACCCGATACTTTGCATGAACAATGTGCCGCTGTTTTAAAATCAAATAGTAAAGTGCATGATAGTCCTTGCTTTTTGTCTGTACCATTTTATTGTATGGAGGACTTTGAACTGATCCTGGTGCAGCAGGAAAACACGTGGGAAGAGGCTCTGGAATACTGCAGACAAAAGTACGTTGATTTGGCTGGTCTAACTTCAGGGGTGATTATGGCACAAGCGAAAGATAAGAGCACACCAGCCCTGACAGATGATGTTTGGATTGGTCTGCGGTTCATAGCAGGTTACTGGTTTTGGGTAAATGGGAATAATGTTGTATATAAGGCCTGGTCTGAGGAGGATGAGCCCCAGTGTCCTGCCATGGATCAGCGCTGTGGAGTTTATGATAGAAAAAAGGAGGTTTGGAAACCTGCAGACTGTGAGCGGAGACTCAACTTTCTCTGCGTCAAGAAAAGTAAATCGACACCTAATGAAAGCAGTAACTGAATACATGTGTCATGTGTGATGATAACAGCAAGTAAAGTCACTAATAAACAAACAAACTAAAATTATTTCTGTTGTTAGTTGCTAAATGTATGTGTAGATGTCAGCTGTACTCAAAACATGTCTTGTTTTCAATCTTGTGAATAATGTTTTATTTATATAAATGAGTGATATTCGTAGTGATAAAAGTATCAATTTTAATTATGATTCCAGGTATATTTTTGATACATTACAAGTTACCCACATTGTAACTTTTCTGGATGTAATACAAGTATTTTTGTATTTAAATAAAGAAGACTGTCATTTCACTGTCTAAAGGTAGTACTCTGTTGAGTTTTTCAGCTTGATTACTGAAAGTGTGCTGCCCTTTCAAGCGTGAGTTTAAAATATTCTAGCTGAGTTTTTTAAGGCGATGATTATTTAAGAACATTTGCCTTTACTGTTTTCATGGCGACGCGTCATGCTTGTCACATAACACACCGTAACCACAACAACACTGTATGACAGATGTATCGCTATTATTTTCTTTTTCTTTTTTTATTTAAAATATTCACAAACTTGCTTACCATGTCATCATCAGCTATCTGATATTCCAATTCTCAAATATGTGTGTGTTATGTTGTTTAAAAACCTTTATAAATGATTTTTATCTTGATCTATAACGTGAGATGGGCGCCGCCATCTTAGTTTGCCCTGCAGTCCTGTCAGTCGGATTTACACGAGAATTCATCAGTTTCTTTCTGCCGAAATACATGCAAGTAAGTGGCCGGTGAACAGGAAGAATAATAGAGTAAATTTTATAGTTACTTAGGCCCATTATGTGTGTCTGATACGAATAAACGCTGGCAAATTGTATTTGAATGGATTGTTATTGCTGCTTCCACTGATATCTGACATCAGTGTGTATTTTACAAACTCTAAATATATTGTTTTACTGGTGCTTATGTGTATTTATTAAATGTCTGGAACCTTAAAAAAAAATTAAAAAAAAAATATGTGGCTGAAAACACTGTAGTTGTGATATATCACGAGCGCTGTCCGTTTCACAGCCGAAGCGCGAAAGCAGTTTGAATCCGGCAGTTATGTGACGTCGCTGAACGAGACCGTACCGCTCAAAAGTTAATAAAGAAAAGGCGACACTATTTCAATGGTCCATTTCAGACATTATACTCTATAAGTGACTTTGCAACTACAGTCATTAGAGTATTAGTAGACTGACTGTTTAATATCTAACACTTTAATTTGATTATCCACCAACAGACTTTCAACTGACTACAAATAACTTTTCAAGTACTTTAACTTATCCTAACAGTCTACTAATACTCAGTTAGTTGACATGTAGTTGCAAAGTTACTTATAGTTAGTACAATGTCTAAAGTGGACTATCGAAATAAAGTGTTACTTTTTCTTTATTATTTGATTACTTTATGTAAGCACACTTTCAGTAGTCAAGCTGAAAATCTCAAAGAAAAATTAATAAAATAAAAATCTAATTCTTTTTAATTAATAAAATAATATAAAATAAAAATAATAGGCAATGTTTTGACAGTTGTATTTATTTTAAGGATAGTAGAATTGTGTTTACAAATCTATTGATGCAAGACTGAAAACAAACTATTCTGTGGACAGGAAATGAGACAATTTTAGCATAACCGTATTAGATATTGATCATAAAAAATTGTAAGCATTAATTACAACTGCAAACAATTAAAATTTTTGGAAGTATTTAATGTATTTAAACTCTTATAATAAATTCTTACAAACTCAAGTCTATATTGTAACAAAGTAAATACTGACAATCAGTGGTATCATTTTTGTATCATACACATACAGTTGTTCTCTAGGATGCCACATGTAGCAGAAAAAATATAGTCTCAGAGCAAAACAATACGAACGCTCAGTCTTAAACCAATGGAAAAAAAAAAGGCCTACACATATACAATCAAACAGCTCTGTTTCCATCTCTCACACATGTGGTCAAAGACAGATGCACTTTTTGTCAGACCACTCATTTATTCTTTAAAACAGGAAATGACTCGGACTCTGTGGGGTTGGTGGCATGTTGCTACAGAAGCTTGAGCAGGAAGTTAGCCTTGAAAATAGTGACACGCAGTGTGGTATACATGTTAGAAGCTAAACATGTAGTTTAAAGGCGAGTAGAAAAATACATTCATTAAACATGAAAACAAGTAACTATTTAAATTATTAAACAAGTAGAAAAGTAGACATTTGATTATTTGATTACATCTATGCTGGTGATTAACAAAAGTTATAAACACGACATTTTCTTCTTGTGATTGAAAGCTTATTTACAGGTGCGACATGCTTAAGATGGCAATGGTACATGGTCCAGAAACTTCTTTCCCTCCTTTTGCTTTGAGTCTTATTCTTGTCCTTTGAGTCTTATGCTTTTCCTTTTTTCATTTTGATGGTCTCGTATGTGTCCTGATCATGAGGCTTGAGACCCTGCGGTGTGGAGGAGAGAGAGGGACAAAACGGATGTGGCAGAGAGTGAGCGCCATTTCAATAGAAGTTTACCAGATCAACCACAGGCTTCAGAAATTCAATATGCATCAGTTAAATGGTATGAAAATCCTGCTTGCTATCATTATTCCCAATATAACAGCCTCTAAGACTGGATTTAAATGTCTTTATGCCTTAAAAGAGTTTGCATATGGATTTAATACTGCCTTTATTTGATATCGGAATTATCATAAATACGAGTTTCCTAGGTAAAAACTGGATATTTACCACTGGGAAGTTCGGGGATAATTTTGATACCCAAGTTCCCCAAGTTGGGCGAGCCATAAACAAACTTTAAACATGGCCGAGGGGAAAACGATTGCTGCTGTGACCAGTAGTCTTCGTTTTTTTTCCACAACAGCTACATTGCCTTGTCTTCTCATTAGTAGTAATAGTGCATATTTAGGCTACATATATGAAAAGTCATTTGAAGCGTATTGTATGTTTTATACACAGCAAAAATAGCCTCTATTTGACCAAAATTTTTAGAATTGTCAGCAAGCTGACTAGATAGATGGCGGGATGAATGTTTATATGGCCGTCAATAATTGGGGCGCTAAATATAATTTTAGCTAAAATGAAAAAAAAACTTAAAACTTGGCGGATAACAACCCAACAGATGTCTGATTTAAAGTAGAGATTGAGTCATTTTTCACCCCTTTATTTGCTTAATAACAGCCTAGTTTAAAATATTGCATTTTCAACTTGTTTATTGCTCAGTTTAGCTTGGCAAAACAGACTCAGTGCAGCACTTTTCAAGTAAATTCCCTAGTGAAAAAAATATACTAAAATGTATTTGAAAATACAGTTATTTTATGCTAAGTATACTACAAATACATTTACATGTTTATGTGCTAAATAAAAATACCCTGCAATTGTACTTTTGGTATACTAAACTGCTATACTTAAAAGTCTGCTGAATTGGAACAACTCATTTTGTACTTAATGCACTTTAATTGTTTGGAAGTAGTGCTGAGCTTCAACTAAAGATATACTTAAGTATATTTGATTGTGCTAAAGTGGAACTATTGTAATTATACTTTAGTTACACTTTGAATGTCTTGCATTTAAAGACTGATATTATACAAAGATCATACAATCCTTATAAATAGTGATATTAAAACACTTTTTAGGCAAAATGTGCATTGTGCAATAAAGAAATACTCCAAATAAAGTTTAACTGTAATTTTATATCAGTAAGTCTTAAGTGATCTGTCAATAAATATGTTAATGGATTTGAAGTATGAAATAAATGTATTTTAAATAGATTGTGGTATCATATTTTTTTTTTTTACTAGGGTTACGCTTGCTGCTCTCTGTAGTTATAGTTAAATCAATTCAATATCATTATCTATAGAGTTACACTGAGTGTGAATATGTAGGTTTACTATAGAAAAGCTAAAATGTGATTAAATTAACCCATGAAACAGAGTATTATAGTTGGCTATTCAAATAATATGAATTCTATATAGTATTTGATATGCAGAATATAGACATACACAAGAAAGGTAAATTCTACCGCTACACTGAGTATTAAACAACCACAACACAACAAAAATACCTCATAAACCCTTTCGCCGGCATCTTTCTTCTGTAAACAAACGGAAAGAATAAAAACATTAGAAAGGCTGTAACAAAGATGAAACTTATACTCAGGGCTAATTTTGTTTTTTTTCAGTGACAGTCACGTATGGTCAAATTAAGTTCGAACAATGTTCCTTTGTTGTAATACATTGATAGTGTAACACTGACTAAACTTCTAAAAAAGGATGCGTGATTGATCTGTACAGGCAGAGGACATGTATCGTGTGAAAGGTTGCATGCTGAAAAGCAGCAATTTTTAGAAAGGACTTCACTCACACACAATGATCACGACAGGATGCAAAAGTGTGAAGGGGGAGGATACGGACAGTAAGCAAAAGCAGATCATTTTTGGAGATTGAAACATAAGACTGAGTTTTCCGAGACTCAAATTTGAGAAAAACTAAATTGTGCTCCTTAAGTCAGTCTAGGGTTAATTTTAAGGATATTAATAGTTAACCCGCATAAATGTAATTTGTTGGTCTCACAATGTACTGGCCATTGTTGCAGTCATTTGTGTTCAATTTACATTACAGCACATTGTTTCATTCAAGCAGTTTTAGAAATGTTTTTCTATATTTTATAATTATTATTTTTTTATAAATGTAGAAATACATTGAACATAATGGTGAATAATTTAGCATGGATAGGATGGATAGTCTTACCCCTGAATATGACTGTCTTCCGGCTTGTTTACTTCGCATCTGCAAATAGATAGATAGATAGATGATCGGTTTCTCTCTCTCTATGTATAAACTTTGACAGTCTTATCTAGTCCTTAAAGGATTGAACACAACACACATACACTTGAAAGATTGAACACAACACATACACTTGATGATGCCATGATTATATGAAAACAATTACCTTTCTGACTAGTTTGAAGTGTTAAAAAGAAGTTCAACAGAGTTTAATCACATACAGTACCTTCATTCTGCAGTACAGGACAGTGAGAACAATCCCATAGACGAACAGAACCGCATCCAAGATGTAGCATATCTGCGGCTCTTTTAAGCTCACTGCATCTAAAAAAATAGGAAATAATAAGGAAAAGAAAAAACTAAATACATCACGCTTCAGTTAAAGTATTTTATGACAATTATTAACAGTGATATGATTTTTATTATTACATGAAATGGTCTGTGAGTCGGTTTTATAGGTCATTGCTACATATAAAAACCCAGTTACGCTTTATTTTAGGGTGTCCTTGTTACAGTGTAATTATACATGAGTAAGTATAACTACATGTACTTACTATAGGGTTAGGTTTAGGGTTAGTTACATGTAATTATGCATGCTCTATAGTTATTACTATAGTAACTACATATGTAACAAGGACACAAATAAAGTGTTACCATAAACTCTTTCACAAAGTTTCTCTGCTGTATTTGAATACATTATTACATTCTCTTTAAATTTGTGGTCATTAGTAAATTACAAAAACTGACGCATCATTAATTGTACTGATGACGCATCACATCATTAGAATTGTGTGAAAGCATTGGTGTGCTATTATATTGTTTATATGGAAGACGTCACTTGTGTTTACAATACGAATTCTAATCAGACACTAATACACACCAACAAACTATGATTTATGGGAATATTGTGTATCGTGACATTCAAATTCAAATCAGAAATCTATACCTGCTGTAACAGTTTTGATAAAATACACAGAAAATATAGCTAAAAGCCAAGAATTTGCGAGAAACTAACACCTTTAAAAAGGGCTGAAGTCTTTGAAAAAACTATAGGATGCCATGTGTGATGTTTGTCATAGTATCATATCCTACAAAAAAGCGTTACTTCTCTTTTCGCGGAAATGTACAAGTACAAAAGTGAATCCGCTGACCACACGCTTACAATTAATCCAATTGCAATCAAAAAATACAGTACTGTATAATCTAAAATAGAGAGGCACAATGACTTACTATATTAAACTACTCTAACATTGTGTTGTCTTAATGGCTCCAAGTTTAATGGATTCACTCTAGTGCAACAAAAACACTGTTGGTTGATCAAGATGCATGATTTTCCTCTCATGGCTGAATGCCACTTTTCACTTGTCAGCCACAGTTTTATCCATGAGAATTAAAGTATTGCATTGAAAAGAAATTAATAATAGAAAGTACTACAAAGGTCAAATCTTTAAAACTTTGTTTAGTTCAGAGTAGCAGAAAGGCAGAAGGGAAGTGAACCAGCGACCAGTAGAAGTAACATAGCCAGAACCTAAAATTAAACACTAGCACTGTTTTCACATGTACTAGTCTATACATTTTGAAAAGAAATTACCTGTGTGTTTATTCTGAGCTTTGGTTTAGCAGTTGCCGTTAACAATAACCATTTGTGTGGCTCAAGCCTTGTTTACAAAATAAGAAGAGGCTACTTCCTGGCATCAAAGTTTCATTTCAATGTTCTGATGTAGCAAGGCTACACCAAAAGATGTGAAAAGTGATCTTGACTAACCAACCAAGGCTCTCACTTCACTCAACTTTCTTTTTTTTTTTACACAAATGCTGGATTGAAAGAGAGATAAATGCACTCTTTTAAGCTTCACTTGCTTCTTAAACGTGCTGCCAAAAAAAACTGAAGAAAACCCTTGTACGAAATCCCGGCATACTTCCACATTTAAGATGATCAGAGCGCACTATTCTTAGTGGTTTTATTTCGTAATTTGTGAACAAATTAGGAACAAATCTGGTTTCAAAAGACACAATGACGTGAGGAAGCACAGTGATCGCAATGTATTAAGCTTCACAAGTTTAATGGACAAAATGACTATCTGAAAAAAAAAAAAAAAATGAATTAAAAAGTTAAATGAAAGCCAATGTTCACACTAGGTTTTAGTTTGTTATACATCATAAAATTTTGGAATACCCCTTAGGCCTTCCCTAAAAAGGGAAAGTTGTTAACGTATTGTCGCGAGCACGCAAAACACAACCAAGCCAATTCCTTGTGATTTGCATCGATCGTATGAAATAAAAAGCGTTGATATTTAACACTTACCAGCAATGCCGAAGCTGAGCCAAAGAGAAAGAAGAGAGAACGGCAACCCCACCTTCATCATCATCATCCTTATTAAAAACTTGGGCTTTGCTCGAATACAACCTCACTGGACACACACCTCCAAAGAAGACTTTCAGTGAACAGATGTGAAAAGCACATCAGAGGCAGACAAGAGGGAAGTTGTGGTGAAAATATGTCAGTTTTGAAGTTTAAACCACCCCCACCCATGAGTGACGAAGAGGAAAAAGGCCCGTAAGTCAGCTGATCTACTTCAGACTGCGGATCTTTGGAAATGCTGAATCAGTATTTGACCTTGTGGATGCTCTAAAAACTGCTTAATTGCAGTTAATTCATATATATATATATATATATAGGTTTATGACCAGAACGTTGCATTGCAGCACTTGTAATGTGACCTTCCTTGTTTGCAAGTCACATTATATAAAAGGCACCTGCTGAATTTAAAGAAAAACAAATTGAGTTTTTTTTCTCCCAAGTTTTAAAATATTTATTAGGTTTCATAAGCATTAACACAGAGAAATAAGAGAAACTTCTGCCGTAACATCACTAGAATGGACTGCAAAGACAGAATCATAATCGGACACTCGGAGCCATCGGCGTCCTCAACGGTCCACTTCACCAAACACGATGTCCTGAGTGCCTATGGGAAGAGACAACAGGTTGTTACAGGTCATCATCATAACGGTTATCAAACACTGAAGATATTGTAGCAAAAATTGCCATTTTATATGTTCTCCTATCCAAGTTTAATTTTCAGAAAGACATCGCATTAAGCAAAAGAAAAATTTTCAATACTTTGCTACAGGAACTGGCAGGCTGAAACCACTGACTGCAATATCCCTTATACTTCCTGTCGAATCACTCCAGTCCAACTTCTTTCTCATGTAAAAGCTGGTGCGACCATTTGTAAACTGAATGTCTGGCTTCCAGCGTCATTCTCTTCCAGTTACGTTTAGCTGTACAAACTGCTTGTTTTGCTGTTTGATATCACAAACCGGTATTTTTTTTTTACCCTATTATTTTAATGTATTGTCTTAATTATAAACACACTGGCTTGTAGTGCAAATAGTTTTACCGTTTACTGCACTTTGTTATTCTCCTAAAGCAGCTAATATATCGGAAGTCGCACTTTCACCGAAAATAGCTTACTTCTGCATTGAGTGGATACATTTATAATGAAAACTGTTCTTAGTTGCGGATGGACTTTAGATTCATTGAAAATACACACGTGTTTAAAATCACAATATCACTGCACTGACCAACATTTATGAGTTTGCTATAACTTTAATATGCCAATAACAAGCAATAAATGTATGTGAAATTAAAATGGATAAAGGTTTCATGACATTAACTATAAAAATGTTCATTAATGATCTGCTAAGCATTATATAATTATATAAGCAGCATATATAAGTGTCAATGGTTTTGTGTGCACATAAATTAGCAGGAAGATCAAAGTGTGGAAGATCAATAGATCACTGAAGTCTTTGAAGAATAACAGAAAATGTCAGTGAACAAAATATTGGTAAGCAGAGTGTAAACTGTGGAGCACTGTGCCTGTTTATTTGAGAAGTGACATATAGCTAGACTTGGGTGGGACTAAAGGCCTGATCACACCAAGAACGATAACTATAATGAAAACTATGTTAGCGTCCGCACCAGCGGTTGATATCGTTGTGTTTATTCTGAAGTTTTGTTGTCTGCAGCTTTAAATGCTCGAGCTCTTTAAAGCAGGATGGATTCTGATTGGCTGTCAATGTTTTTATCATTCATCCATTGCAAAAAAATCATTCTGAAAGTGATTCCAATGATATTGTTTCTCTGTGTCATTCTCGTTAAACTTGTGCTTAGGGCCCTTTGAAATCAGTTTTATTTTTTTTCCCCAAATTCCATTTTAATTTTTTGGGATTCCAGGTTTTTTTTCCCTAGTTAAAATTTTTTGGACTCTATCTGAATGGTACATTTTATTTTAGTAATCAAAAAGCATGTGTAATTTAATTGAAATCATGAAACTTTTACAATTTAACAACAATTTAATAAAAGGTAACAAAAATTCGACTTTTAGATCCCTATGAAATACGTTTTTTTTTTCTTTAGTTTTTTTTCTAAAATTCCATTTTACTTTTACCAAATTCTGTTGTCTGTTTTAAGTTTTCTGGATTCCATTTCAATGGTTTAATTAAAATGTAATAATCAAAAAGCATGTCTAATTAATTGAATTCATAAAAACAACAATTAATTAAACATTTTTAGGGCCCTATGAAATGTTTTTCCTCTAGAAATTCTGTGTTGTGTATTTTAATTTTTTGAAAATGAAAACATGGAAGACAAAATTGTGTTTATTACTTAAAATAAGATTTAATAATAATTGATTAGTATTAATTTAATATTTATTTATTACTATTACATCGAGACATAGCTACATTAGACTGTACAATAGTTATATATTTCTGTCACAATTTCTTCAAGTTAAACCAAACGTTTATTTTGACGGTTTGCCGTAAAGACCTTTGAGTTTCTGCGTGTATACGATATTACGATAGTTTTTCTCAAATGAAATGGTAAAATGTCATGAAGTGACTCTGAAAGCGGCTCTGGAGATGAAGTTCATGCATTCACGTCCTCATATAAGTGAAGCGGCAGAGGCTGAAAACAAAGCGAGCGTCATGCGTGCTTCAGTGTGTGGTAAATGAAACCACGCATCTGCGCCATTAATTCACAAAGTGACACGCAGAACATGCAGGATACATATTTAAATAGTCTTTTTGTGGTTTAATATTCACAAACACTTGTATATATCGTAATTTGATTAAAGTGTACTGACCTACTTTAAATTTATTCATCAGAAATTTGAAAAATTCTGTAACATTCCGCATTGTACACTAAATTCTGTTTTTATGACTGGATTCAGAGATTTCGTCAAGTTTTCCGCATTGCGGAAATCATAGGGCCCCATGTGCTATGGACTCTGCTACTCTTTCATATTTAGAACAATTTTTAAAACTATATATTTATCATTATAGTTATAGTCCTTGGTGTGAACATGCCTCGGTAAGAGGGTTTTTAATATTACATCGTTTTTTTTTTATCATCATCATCAAGTGTCAGTGGCCTTTTATTTAATTTTATTACTTCAAACTAATGTGCAGTTCAGCAACAAACTGATGTGACGGACAAATCTCAAATTGTATGTATAAAAAAACCAGACAGAACTGAGATGTTGAACTATAAGAGTGAAGAACTAGTTCTTACCAATGATTGCCACCACATCTGCAAGCATGTGTCCTTTAGACATTTTATCTAAACCAGCCTGTGAAAAACAGGAACAGGAAAAAAAGAAAAAGATCAAACCTGCAGTATTTGCAGCCTTTTTACATACACTACTATTCAAAAGGTTGGGGACACTAATGACTGTATTAAATTTGACTGTATGACTAATTTTTTATTTTTTTGGAAGAAAAAAAAAACCAATACTTTTATTTAGCAACAATGCATTAAAATGATACACGAATGCTGACAATCCTGAAAAAGTGAATCATGGCTTCTACAAAATTTAAGCAAAACAACTGTTTTCAACACTGATAATAAAATATTTCTTAAGCAGCAAATCATCATATTAGAAGGATTTCTGAAGGATCATGTGACACTGAAGACTGGAGTTTTGCACATAAAAAAATATATTATAAATAAAATTTGAAAAAAAAATAATAATAATATTTCGCAATATTGTTTTTACTCAAATAAAAGCAGCCTTGGTGAGCATAAGAGACTTCTTTCAAAAAGATAAAAGATCTTTCTTACCCCACACTTTTGAATTGCAGTGTAAGTTCTTTTTATTATTTACAAAGATTATATTATAATGTGTATTTTTTTTTTGGTGAGTGCATTAACAATAACTAAATCATAATAGTAAACTGATTTAATTACCAAGTGAGCAAAGCCAGGTGCCTTGATCTTGCAGCGGTAAGGCCTGCTGGACCCGTCAGACACCAGATACACACCAAACTCACCCTGCAGCACAACACAACTGAGTTCAGGAAGGGGAATTGTGGGAATATATAACAATTCTGGTTCTGATTCCTCTTAAGTCCAGTATAATAGTCATATACTTATATTAAAAAGTTTTTGGGAAAAAAAATGTATTGCATTTATCGGCAGACTGTTGTCAAATTATGAGATCAGTTCAGATTTCAGCAGAAGTACAACAAATCAAAAGTAAAATACACTGGTTGCATTGTATGTATCTGATCGACTGAAAATAATCAGATCATAAGAGACGGGAATCAGACTGGTCGTGCTGTGTTGCGGCATTGCTGAATAAAAACAGCACCACAAAAAAGTACCTTTACGCAGCACCACAGAGACAACAGCTTTAGAAACCCACATTCCCCACATGTGCATGCTTTGTTACAAATTCGCCAGAAACCTGACCATGTTGGATGAAAAGACGACCAAAAACCACTGAACACCGCTGCCAAGGCAAATGCAAAAATTTCTCTTGAGAACAGTGATGGTGTGCAGGTCAAGACGTGGTCATACGTAGGGCTGGGCAAAAAAATCGATTTTTCGATTAATCGTTTTTTAAAATGTGGTTGATACGATATCGATTTTCAAAAGCCACGTATCGATTTTTTCCGTATTTATTTCCGCAAACACTGAACATAGTATCTGATTGATGTTAAACTTATTACTAGTCTTCTCCACTAGATATCATCCTCTTATTTACCTTGTGCAATGTTACAGCGGGCCGGTGTCATTTAATTTAGTGCTGAACATGGCGGATGCAGCTGCGCCTTTCAGCGTGAAAGACGTTCCGGACAGTTGAAGGAACTGTCAGTTTCCCGATCTGGCCAGCGCTGCATGGCTGCAACGCTTTTTTAAGCTTTGCCAATATAAGCATTCAAGTGAAAGAGAACTCGCGCGTGGTGTGAGAAGTTTTCACACAAATTCACGGACAAATTCACACAAATTTATCTCAAAATCTCCACCTTTGCGAGTATCTCGGTATACATAGTCTGTTACGGTTATGGTAAGCAGTAGAGAAAGAACGCATGCATGTCATTATTGTACATATCACTGCAATAGTTTTAAATTCACAGCAACCGAATATTCCAGAAGCTGTCTGTGTTTTAATGTTAATCAAACTAAAGAGAAAATCACTCCGATTTTCACTGAATAATGTTTTTGTAACTTTAACAAGGATTAACCTTTTTTTATTTTGTACAGTGAAGATTATATACAGTGTTTATTTGTACTATTGCTTGTAGTTTAATTATTTGTTCTTTTTATTAATGACTATGTACTTGTCTTTAATAATCTTTGAAATTATTAGTAGTTTTAGCTGTGGTCTCAAATGGAATCGAGAATTGTTAAATTACACTGGTATCTAAAATATTGGGTGTCATAACCTTATTTATTACAATATAGGCAAGCTATTCATGGGTCAAAAACAATAACTATTTTATTCATTTATAATTTTTTTGTGTTCGGGCCAGTGAAAATTAATTGAATTTATTGAATAAAAATTAAATAAATAAATAAATAAATAGAGAATCAAATCTGAAAATCGTATCGAGAATTGAAATCGAAAATCAAATCAAATCGAATCGAGACCTTGAAAATCAAATCGAATTGGGACTTCTGAATCGATACCCAGCCCTACTCATACGTGTCACACTCACCTTTGGTGCCTCTACAGCGGTGTACGTGGCTCCTGGAGGAACTTGGTAGCCCTCGGTGTACAGCTTAAAGTGATGAATGAGAGATTCCATTGACATCTGCATGAAAACAAAACACATCACAGGACAAGAGGGGCGTTAGTTTATGTTACAGGACACAAACATGAAAACATTTGAAACCTTTTTTCTCAAAAGTGAAGTGTGCTTTTTATGTTATATAATATAAATTTTTTCTCATATCTTAAATGGACCCTTTTCACATTTATATGCTTTCAGAAGCGGAAGTCGTCATATTTGGGTAAACTTCTATAGCACTGAACAGGAAATGACAGGAGGGAAGGAGATGACAGGAGGGAGGAGGAGGGAGGGAGGGAAGAGAGAGAGAGAGAGAGAGAATAATGACAAATTTGCCATCGCTCCCTTTTTTGTGTATGTATTCATTTATGTATTTATTATGTATTAATTTTTTTTTAAATGAAAATGTGAAAAACTTGACTAGATTTGCAATGTCAATAACTGTGAAAACGCATCATAATTATAATTAAGCCATTGAAAGTTGTTTAACACTGTGGTACTTCAAAACATTGTTTGTTTGAGCATCTCAACAAAGAAAAAATGGCTCAAGGGGCAAGACTATATTACTGACCAAAGGAAAATGAGAGTTGTGTTCAGAAAAAACTGTTTGAAAAAGACGTTTGGTGACATTATTGGTGCAGAAATGGCACACTGCACCTTTAAATCACATTTCTTGCCATTTGAACAAGATACATATGAAAACATATCTTACCTTCATTTCAGATCTTTTGGGTGGTGCTATTTTAGCGTCATCTACCTTAATCTCTCCAGCAGGCATTTTGTTGAGACACTGAAGCATGACACGCAGAGACTGTCTCATTTCCTCCATTCGGCACAGATATCTGAAAGTTCATGTTTGTCACTAATAAAATCTAATATAAAAGAAGCATAGAAATATTTGCATCTCGTTCTATATTTGAAGGCAATGCTTTTTCTGCTAATAAAAAAACAATATGTGATATAATGAATATTTGTATAAATTCTTCATGTGAAATGTCATATTTGGTCGGACGGTCTCAAGTTTTTCAACATAAATCTTTTTTATGCTGCACTCATCGCCACATTTCACATGCGATACCATCAGCTCATGTGGTGAGAAAGCTAAGCGAAGCATAAGACCAATTTATAGCCTGTGGTCGCATTTAGATTTCCTGTCATTCGGAGCTCCCTGAAACTCTTAAACCCAGTCTAAAACAAAACATTGACATGTGTGGTCACCTGTCATAGCAGTCGCCGTTACTTCCAATGGCCACGTCAAACTCCACCTCGTCGTATTTGTCGTATGGTTGACTCTTCCTCAGATCCCATTTAATACCAGAGCCTCTGAGCATCACTCCGCTGAAAGAGATCAAGAGCGATTGAAACAACCGTTCAATAAAGTTCAGTAACTGGATACTATGTACATCCTCAGTGAACATCAATCAGGTGGCTGTATATATTAACAACATCAGATACACATATTGTAAAGGGATAGTTCATCCAAAAAATTAATATTGTGTCATTATCATGCCCTTAGGTGACTCAAAACCTGTATGAGTTGCTAAAACACCAGATATAGTAACTGCTCTGATGTTTAACTTGAATCAATGATGTTATTATGTAGTCAGGGACTATATTTTATAGTATTATAGCCGAAGGAGGAAGGCCCTTAATTGATTTACATGAAAACATAAAGGGCTGTCAATCTATTAAAATATTTAATTGCAAAAAACTAAACTAAATAATATGACTGATTTGTGTGGATGACAGTGTAAATTATGCAATGCTGCTCTTGATGTGTCTCACACACTCACTCACACACACAAAAAACCCAAATGATTCTCTCTGTAAACTTGAATACTTGTGTACTGTGCAGTATTAACTGTAAAATTTTCTATTTATTAATTTATTATTAACATTCTAATTACAAATTATAATTATAACATAAGTTATTATTTTTATCATCATCATCATCATTAATAATAATAATCCTCACACTGACAATCTGACAAATGTAAAGATACTCTGTGGTCTAAGATTAAAATCTCCATCGCATACAACGTTGCAGATGACTTGTGGGTGATTTTTCACATCACTTAGTGAATAATCTTCACCATGCAAATATTTACATCTACAGGTCCTTCTCAAAAAATTAGCATATTGTGATAAAGTTCATTATTTTCCATAATGTAATGATAAAAATTAAACTTTCATATATTTTAGATTCATTGCACACCAACTGAAATATTTCAGGTCTTTTATTGTTTTAATACTGATGATTTTGGCATACAGCTCATGAAAACCCAAAATTCCTATCTCAAAAAATTAGCATATCATGAAAAGGTTCTCTAAACGAGCTATTAACCTAATCATCTGAATCAACTAATTAACTCTAAACACCTGCAAAAGATTCCTGAGGCTTTTAAAAACTCCCAGCCTGGTTCATTACTCAAAACCGCAATCATGGGTAAGACTGCCGACCTGACTGCTGTCCAGAAGGCCATCATTGACACCCTCAAGCGAGAGGGTAAGACACAGAAAGAAATTTCTGAACGAATAGGCTGTTCCCAGAGTGCTGTATCAAGGCACCTCAGTGGGAAGTCTGTGGGAAGGAAAAAGTGTGGCAAAAAACGCTGCACAACGAGAAGAGGTGACCGGACCCTGAGGAAGATTGTGGAGAAGGACCGATTCCAGACCTTGGGGGACCTGCGGAAGCAGTGGACTGAGTCTGGAGTAGAAACATCCAGAGCCACCGTGCACAGGCGTGTGCAGGAAATGGGCTACAGGTGCCGCATTCCCCAGGTCAAGCCACTTTTGAACCAGAAACAGCGGCAGAAGCGCCTGACCTGGGCTACAGAGAAGCAGCACTGGACTGTTGCTCAGTGGTCCAAAGTCATTCGGAAATCAAGGTGCCAGAGTCTGGAGGAAGACTGGGGAGAAGGAAATGCCAAAATGCCTGAAGTCCAGTGTCAAGTTCCCACAGTCAGTGATGGTCTGGGGTGCCATGTCAGCTGCTGGTGTTGGTCCACTGTGTTTTATCAAGGGCAGGGTCAATGCAGCTAGCTATCAGGAGATTTTGGAGCACTTCATGCTTCCATCTGCTGAAAAGCTTTATGGAGATGAAGATTTCGTTTTTCAGCACGACCTGGCACCTGCTCACAGTGCCAAAACCACTGGTAAATGGTTTACTGACCATGGTATTACTGTGCTCAATTGGCCTGCCAACTCTCCTGACCTGAACCCCATAGAGAATCTGTGGGATATTGTGAAGAGAAAGTTGAGAGACGCAAGACCCAACACTCTGGATGAGCTTAAGGCCGCTATCGAAGCATCCTGGGCCTCCATAACACCTCAGCAGTGCCACAGGCTGATTGCCTCCATGCCACGCCGCATTGAAGCAGTCATTTCTGCAAAAGGATTCCCGACCAAGTATTGAGTGCATAACTGAACATAATTATTTGAAGGTTGACTTTTTTTGTATTAAAAACACTTTTCTTTTATTGGTCGGATGAAATATGCTAATTTTTTGAGATAGGAATTTTGGGTTTTCATGAGCTGTATGCCAAAATCATCAGTATTAAAACAATAAAAGACCTGAAATATTTCAGTTGGTGTGCAATGAATCTAAAATATATGAAAGTTTAATTTTTATCATTACATTATGCTAATTTTTTGAGAAGGACCTGTAAATGTCTAAACGCAAATGACTTCGCTTCTGTTCCTGTTTGGGTTTGATTTATAAATAAATTGGTCTTTCTCAGCTTACTGATCATCTACTATAGCAACGTCTGTGCATGCGGAAGAGAGAGAGTGAGACACTTGAGCTGCAGCTCTGACCAATCAGATTCACTTCATAATATTACATTGTTTTACCTGAAGCCGTAATTGAGTGCATCCTCTGCAGTAATAACACCAATGCCAACAGTTCGGTTCTTCCAGATACGATTATTAGTCAGCATCTGAAACCATATCGGCAGATGTATTCATTTAGAAACTCCACATATTACTGCCAATCAAATGAAAATGTGCATTTTGAAAAAGAAACACTAATCTACATGCTCAGTAAGACAAATATCACATTTTATATATATTTAATACTAAAACCGGTTGCATTTCGGTGGACATACCTCCTCAACTTCATCAATGCGAATAGAGAAATTCTTGCACCATTCATAGATGTCGTCCATGAGACCAAGAGGCAAGTCCTGCGAAAAAAAAAAGTTATCAGCAAGTTGAGGCAGACTAAGTTATAACATTTCAGTATAAACAGAAATGATAAAGATTTTTCAGCTAGAATGACAGTAACCATCCATCCAAAGTTGACTTGTGTGCAAAATTGGAATATCTCATAAAACATTTGGAATAAAGAGAACACAATCGTCACTTACTGGGAAAGTGGGGCAAATTATCCGTAATAAAAATGGAAGTTGCTGCAATCGGGGAAGAAACTGTGGCTCTTTTTTTCCTACATCATAAATGACTTATGTCTCAGAGCACACAGACACAACAAACACTGTCATGTTATCTTGTGTTCGGATGCTGGTGTTTGTGAACACAATCAGGTGAGATGCTTCTGGAAGGTATTTATACTCAAACATTTTGATGACAGACTTGGACTCAGGCATTTCAGAATGATCAAACCAACATTTGAGATGCTGTGCCATGCGACTAGTCTGCTGGTTAGTCCAGTTATCCAATCACATCCACTGTTGAGACAAAGTCACTTGGTTTTTTTTTTTTTTTTGAGCATCAAGGGATTAATTCTGTCAATATGTCTCCATCGTAATTTATGCGCATGCCTTATGATCAGATAAAAAAAAAGATCCACCTCAGTTGAGTGTACAAGTTTTTTATGCTCATTTTTAGAATTCATGTGCATCTTGGCATTTTCATCCAACGTTTTGTATGTGATATCCCAAAATTCGCATTAAAAATAAGTGGATGGAAACAGCTAATGTTCATCAAATCGTACCTGATGAACTCCACCGGGTCTGACGTATGCAGCATGCATCCTGGCTCCAGACACTCTCTCATAGAACTCAAACATCTGCAAGATACCAACAAACAGCCAATTGAATGATAACTAGGTTCCACACAAACAACCAACAGTTTAGTATAATCTTGTATTAGGCTGCAACTAAAGATTATTTGTTGATTAATCAGATTTTTTTTTAAAAGCCAGATTTTATTTTTTTAGAATTTTATTTTAAAAGAAAAAGTTATTACACCCTCCCTAATGTCATCCTCCAGTGTGCAAACTGAAGAATCTATGCAAAAAAAAGATTAAAATATACACAGATGATCCAAAACATTATATCCACCTGCCTAATTATGCTGTTGGTCTTCCGCATGCAACCAAAACAGTGCTGACCTGCTGAAGCATGGACTCTACAAGACCCCTAAAGTTGTCCTGTGGTATCTGACATCAAGACTTTAGCAGCAGATCCTTCAAGTCCTGTAGGTTGAGGTGGATCCACCATGAATCGAACTTGTTGGTCCAACAAATCCCACAGATGCTCAATTTAATTGAGTTCTGGGGAATTTGGAGGCCAGGGCAACACCCTGAAATCTTCATCATGTTGCTGAAACCATTTCTGAACAATGTGTGCAGTATGTCAGGGTGCATTATCCTGCTGAAAGAGGCCACTTCCACCAGGGATCACCATTGTCATTAAGGGGTGTACCTGGTCACCAACAATTTAGGCAAGTGTCATGTGTCAATTCTGCATCCACATGAATGGCCGGACCCATGGTTTTCCAGCAGAACATTGCCAGAGCTTCACAGTACCTCCACCGGCTTGTCATCTTCCTATAGTGCATCCTGGTGCCATCACTACCCCAGTGTAAATGGCACACACGTACACGGCCGTCCATGTGATGTAAAAAAAAAAAAAAACCAGGACTAATCGGACCAGGTGACCTTCTTCCACTGCTTCAAGGTCAAGTTCCAACACTCACGTGCCCATTGTAGATGCTTTCACTGGTGGACAGGGGTCATCATAGGCACTCTGATTGGTCTGCAGCTTCCACCCACAACCATTGTTAAACTTCTGTATGACTTGTGCCACAGTGGACCATCTTTTGGCTTGGACCAGACGGGATAGCCTTAGTTGACCTCATGCATCATTGAGCCTTGGATGCCCGTCACCTTGTTGCTTGGTTTGTGGTTTGTACCTCCTCTGACCACTGTGGTAAATACTCACCACTGCTGACTGGGAGCAACCCACAAGCCTTGCCGTTTCAGAGATACTCTGACCCGGTCATCTTGCCATAACAATTTGGCCATTGACAAAGTTGCTTAGATCTTTATTCCTGCCCATTTCTCCCAAATCCAATTATCCAACACACTGCTTACCATCTAATCTATCCTGACCTTAATATGTGGCCTTGTGGAAACATTCGCGTCACCTGTGCCTGGTCATAAAGTTTTGGCTCATCAGTGTAAACATTACATTCTAAACCAATAAAGTGAAAAAACAAAAACAGACTAAACATGAACTTGTCTTTCTATAGTAATTACTTACAAATTTACCCCATTACAACATTCCCTTTAAATTTTCTTTCTGTAAAAAACAAACAAATGTTACCTTTTCTCTCTCCTCAAACATCCAAAAGAAGGGAGTCATGGCTCCGATGTCAAGTGCGTGGGTGGTGATGCCCATGATGTGGTTCAGGATACGGGTCATTTCTCCATACAGCACTGGAGAGGCCAAATAACACATTTATGCAGCTGATACAGCCAATCAAACACAGTCATAAACAATCAATGCAAACTCAATTCCTTGTGGAACTATTACATCTTTTATGTTATTTATGGGGATTTGTTTTAGCAAAATGGACTTTAAACTTGGGTTTAAATCTAATTTCATGAGTGCAAATCAGATTGAAAGCGTTTTAGTTTTTGTTCCTCACCTCTGATCCACTGTGCACGGGGCGGAGCCTGAATGTTAAGAAGCTTTTCTACAGCTAGAGAATATGCCTGCTCATTACACATCATGGACACATAGTCAAGCCTGTCGAAGTATGGAAGTGCCTGCAGCAACACAAACACAAAAGACAACATTACAGCCAATAATATTAAATCACAGACAACTGAATAAAGCATAGCATCATATACCAGCACAGTTTTAACAGCTTAAATGACTAAAAATAGAGCCAAAAGTTACTGATGTAAAGCATTATATTTCTATAATTTAAGTTCAACTTCATGAATTTGGCAGACAATTTTATCCAAAGTGACTTATATTGCATTAAAGATATTAATTTTATCAATACAGCACCCCGATCTACTGTTTGAGCTACAGGAACTGAAATTATTAAACCAGATGTTTTTGCATTACTAGGCAACCATTCCATCAAACAAACGCCAATCTAACAGCACACAAACCCTCAAAGCCCAGCAAAACAAAATAGATGCGATGTAAAAAGGAAATATTAGCTTTCAACCTTTCAGCTGTACATTCATTCACAGTATCACAGTATTATACACTTCTTAACCAGTTATTGTGCCCTATTAGCCCTATCAAGGATTATATTTTCTAGTAAAAGAACAGCAGTTAATGAATTTGATTTGAATGTTTTTTTATAAAGATGCGTGTTCCTAAATATTTTTATTTATTAAGTAGTAATTGTTTCATTATCGCACTAAAGGTGTATATAGCACAGCCCTTAATACTCAAAATTTTGGACTATGCAGAAACACTGGATTTTAAGTCAAGTCAAATGAATTTGTATAGTGGTTTTCAATATTTTCATGCGTTACACCGCATCCTAACCAGATGCAATAAGATTCCAGTGACAACTAATTTGTCTGTCCACACCAGATACGACTATAAAACATGAAAAATCAATCAAAAACCACAGCCAATCAGAAGAGCGTGTGGGTGGTGTCTCTCTGCAAGCGCACCACACTCGCAACCAAATGGATGTGCGTAATCAAATTCATATATTTTAGACCACTTTAAAATTATTAATAATGCATACTGAGTGACTGAAACAATCTTTGTCATAGAATAAACTTGCTTGTTCGCACTAAGTTGACATTATGAACGTCATTGTTTCCCTTAATTTTTTTTTCAAGATTTTAATTGAATTATCCATTGTTACTTTCAGCATGTATGTATGTGGATAAAGTCGGACATACTTAATGGGGAATCCCACTTTATTAAAAGGGCTGGCAGATAATATATCTACATTTATATCTACAATGAAGAAAAAAAAAATCTTTCCATGAATTAAGTGGCTGTTTATTTATGTTACCCAGGAAGCAGTAGGGGTCCCACGTTTTGATATTATCACGATTCTTATTTCACAGTACAATATTATTGCGATTTTAAACACTATGTGATATGCTGAGTATTGCAAAAAATATAGATTGTGATATATTTATTGAAAATGTTCCAAAAGGAAAACTTTGTCCACGTAAGTTTTATCTAATATAATAAAGTTCTCAGTCTGGCCATTTTACATCTTCATATCAATCTCCTTCAATATTTTCTTCCTCGTATTTTAGAATAGAAACTACATATTTGCACACCCAGTTGATATTACAGTGTCATGCTTCAGGGTTTGCAATTCTTAAGTACCTGTAAATAAGTCTTGTACTCAATTAGTTTCTCCGTGCCGCGGTGGAGGAGGCCGATGTGAGGGTCGCATTTCTTGACTGACTCTCCGCTGAGCTCCATCACCAGACGCAGCACTCCATGAGCCGCCGGGTGCTGAGGTCCGAAGTTGATGGTGAGGTTGGACACCTCCTTCTCTGCTGGTGGGTCCTTATCTGAAAGAGGTGAAGATCTTTTCGATATTGTGGTTGGACTTGCACACTGATTGTGTAAATATTTAAGTCATATAAAATCAAACCGACCGTTCCAAGGTGGAGGTGCCCACTTCTCAGTGATGACACTGGGGTACATCACAGCTCCAGCGTACTGCTCTGTCCACTCCACATCTGGCTGCCATTGCTTCAGCCTGAGCAGACAGGAAAGAAACACATGCGAGTTCACAAATGACAAGGTGTCAGCTTTTACACAGTGGCCTCATTATATATTTGTAAGGCACACTTAAAGGGTTAGTTCACCCAAAAATAAAAATTCTGTCATTAATTACTCACCCTCATGTCGTTCCAAACCTGTAAGACTTTCGTTCTTCTTTGGAACACAGATGAAGATCTTTTTAATAACATCTGAGCAATTTCTGTCCCTACGTTGACAGCTACACAACTGAAACTTTGACACTTCAAAAAGTTCATAAAGAGATCGTAAAACTAATCCATATGTGGTTTAGTGGTTTAGAGATTCGACCGGTTTTTATGATGAACAGATTGAATTCAGGCTTTTATTCACATGTAAACATTGATCAGCGAACATAAACAGAAGCTCAACAAAAGCTGAGATCAAACCTCTTGTGGAAGCTCAAACGTACTGCTTAACACATGAGAATGAACACGCTTCAAGCAAACATGCTTGAGCTTCTGTTTACCATAACTGTGTGAGTTGATGGATGTTTATAAGTGAATAAAAGCCTAAATTCAATCATATAAAGCGATCAAGTCTCTTCAAAAAATTTGGACTAGACCGCTCAATTCATAGTTTTACAATCTCTTTATGAACCTTTTGAAGCGTCAAAGTGTCAGTTGCGTAGCGGTCAATGGAGGAACAGAACGTTCTTTAAGTTCATCAAAAAAACCTTAATTTATGTTCTGAAATTGAAAGAAGGTCTTATGGGTTTGGAACGACATGAGGGTGAGTAATTAATGACTGAATTTTCATTTTTGGGTGAACTAACCCTTTAAGCTTGTCTCTTTAAAAAGTGCCCAAAACTTTATCTTAATTTTGAAATATACTGTTTGAAAATTAAAACACATTTGAACGGAATGTTTTGCTGGAAAACGGTTCTTGTGCTCTTTTTCTTAAAAATAAACGCCATTTGGTTTGATATGTTATCTAATGCAATGACATTCAAACATTTTAATGTGTCGCTTCAGTACATTTTGTGGGCCACTTTATCTACAAATATTAAGATGTTTGCGTTGGTGGATATTTCAAAACATACAAAGCAAAGCAGATGTACAAGTAATTGAAAGAAAAGAAGAAAAAATCTTAAATCCATGATTTAAGAGTTGTTTCTTTACTGCTCATGTTTCACCTCCACCGGCTAACTAACTTACATGCTCATTTTCAGCAGTTGATCAAAACATTGGTGGAGGGGGGAAATTATTAACAAATAATGTCATGCAATAATAAGTATTATTATAAGAGGTACAGTTTCGTAATATTGTACATTTCAATGCTTGTCAAAAAACTCAGTTACATAAATGCTGGTTATCTAATCCTGATAACATTGCCAGAAGCAAGCCGTGATATCTAACTAAACCAACGCTTAAATTAGACTGTATTGGTGACTGTAATGTGTGTACCTCTTCTGAAGCAGAGCACAGGCTGGGGTGCTGATATTATTGTTTAATAAGACTGAAGGACGTCCGAGTCTGGAGAGCGACCTCAGCATTGTCGCCGCCATCTTCCCTTCTGTCAGTCTGCTGTTTCTGCGGTGATTTCTTTACGGAGGATTGTGTTACTGCGGCTCTGACGCCATCTGCCTGTAGGAGGTTTACTGTAGGTTCAGCGCGCATTACTACTACGCGCAAAAAGCCACTAGGTGTCAGTCGACTCCTTAGTTTTATGGATAAATGCAGCTGCTGATGTGGAATTTAAAGGTGTTTGTTGTGAAATTTTAACCACTAATAATATTTCTGGAGAATCGTTGCAACCGGATCATCGGAGTCAGTGCTGACACGGACCAATTCGTTTCTTGAGCGAATCGTTCTTTTGAGTCGGATGAATTTGACCAGTAGTGTCCATTCCTGCTCCTGCAGAGTTCAGCTCCCCCAACCCCAATTAAACACACTTGAACCCGCTAATCAAGGTCTTACTAGGCTATTAGAGACTGTGTTGAGGCAAGTTGGAGCTAAAATACAGAACAGGAGCCGCGCCTGAATTAGACAAATCGAACTGATTCGTTCACGAATCGACTCCTGCCCTGCGCTCAATTCACGGATTCAATGATCCGGTCGCTGCCTGCTATGCTGAACAGTACAGGTAATGTGGTATATATATAGTATTAGCATGATGTAACATGGTACATTTTATAACTTTATGTTATTGATAGGCCTATTTGTAGTTCATTTTCCGATATGATGTAGTTGAACAACCGAACAACCGCTCAAAGGTTTGGTGTCAGTTAAATATTTTTTAAATAAATGAATACTTTAATATTAATACTGACAGTAAATACATTTATAATGTTAAAAAAATTATATTTCAAATAAATTCAGTTCATTTGAACTTAATGTTCATCTTTCTGTAGCAGCGAATGATTTCAGAAGGATCATGTGACTATATAATGAGTAATGATGCTGAAAATTCAGCTTTCCCTCACAGGGATAAATTACATTTTAAAATATATTAAAATGTAAACCAGTTATCTTAAATTGTAATAATATGCCACAGTATTAATGTACTATAAGAGACTTTCATAAACGTTAAAAAATCTTACCGACCCCCAAACATTTGGGTATATATCAAGAAGGCTGTACAAAGTGTAGTGGACAGATATTTCTTTAAAAACTTTTGGGTATTAAAAATTGGGCCTAAATGTATTCCTGAAAACTGTATGTGATACAATGTGATAATGTTCTCATATTTTGTTGCTGACACCAGTTTGTGATTAAACTAATGCTAGAGATCACATTCTCCAACACAAGAATGACCAGTAAATGTATTTGTTTGTGTGTATATATAAACCACGCATTCAATACGTCATTGATTCTTAGAAAAACAGTGCTTTTATTTCTGATATACTGTGAAAAAATAATTACGTAACATTTTTAAAAAATATTGGAAAAAATCAAAGGGAAATAAAAAAAAAATCAATAACTTTTGTTGTACATCTGTCAAACATTTTTCAGCTACCAAGAACAGTACAGTAAGGTCAACGTTTATATTCTAAGACACAATTATACAGGATACACTCCTACCAGCAGAAGAAAAGTATTGGAGCAGAAACGTGAGAGAAGTAAATGAACGGATTACATAAAGATTTTCATATACTCGCACTCAATCGCACACACAAAAACACTCATACCTTCATCTGCACACACTCCTCTGGCCTTAAGCCGGTTTATAAAGTGAGGGAATATAAAAGTCATGTTTTCCTAAGGCCACTCTTTATTTTATTCACTCCTTCATATATTCCTTCTTTCTCATCTTCATGGAGCTTCAAGTTCTTGGATGGGGCGGGGAATGCAAATACTGTCCAGTGGGTCACATGTCCCACAAAATTTTCCCCAGGCCATCAGTATAAAGGATGAGTGATTGGCACCGGATCCTCCTGAACACTCTTGGTATCGTACTGGCTCCAACCAAGCTACTCATCGTCCGCTTTGTACCGTAGAAAGTACCATCGCTATGGTGTTTGTCAACCTTCTTCACGCAATTAAAAACATGACAATACTGCATTTAAAGAGTGCATCACATTGGATGATGTAAAATAATACTTGAAGTCGGAATTACACATGGGAAGTATTTACAGGGCTCGTTTGAAATGTGGACGAAGACGAAAACTAGTCGCAGAGAATATCTCACTGTTCCGAGGGATTGTCTTCATCCTCATGTTTCATCCTCATCCATCATTGCTCTGACAACGGCATCCTTCAAAACCCGTTGAAGACAGTTCAAAGCCAAAGACCATCTCTGGTCCCCGTAAGGTAGTTTTTCGTAATTGGCGGAAAATACTTCAAGTTAGTTGTCTGTGTTTGGCACAAATATCAGGTGTGTGTCTGTGTGAATAAGTGAGTGAAAGACTCTCCGATCTCAAGCTTCACATCAAAGTCTGGGGCGCGAGACATTAAAAAAAACACTCCCGACTTCTGACCTTAAATTATTTCCAAATTGATCTTTGTAATTTTTAAGACGAATGTGATAGCAGCCTGATCTCAGATCAGTGAGGGTGAGATTGAATACCTAAGGCTGGATCAGTTTAAGACCTTCTCTGCTGTTCCCAACCCTCAAAAAAAGGAAAAAAAACTCTGGGTCACTAGCGACCGAATAAATTCGCAAACAACGATAACAAACAAATCTGCATATTTTCTTGTTCGTTGAGGTGAATATCACCCAAATAAAGACTGATACTCTAACGTTGAACCTTTGGTCCAGAATCACTTACAGAAATGTGACAAAAAAAAGAAGATTTTCGGTAATATTCAAAATATAGAGGAAAAAAACGCTCTAGCCTAGTGTGCAAATGAGAGATTACATATCGATTATGAGGGTAATCTAAGCTAGAATACTGGAATGCAGTGCAAACAATGACCCCACTACATAAGCACCATGGAAAAGAGTGGGGCATTCCTGTATATGAATATGTATATAGATTTATATATATTCCATGGTTCTGAACTATTTGTACGATAGTGAAATAAATGGCTGTCGCCACGTCTGAAAACGGTTCAATGGCTTCCTCAACTGGTCTCTGTCACAATGTGGAAATTTAAAGGGTAATGTGTTTTATTGCAAATGCTCAAAAGTGCTTTTTAAATGGAGATGGACCTTAATGCGAGTTGGTCGCTGCACTGGAAGGCTCCTAACCTGTTTATCGAGGTAGCTCAGCAAGCTGGATAGCCAGAGTAATAGTCATCTAGACTCAAAAAACATTGCTTTGGTGATTAAGAGTATTGGATGAGTATCGTGTGCTCTTCATCTCATTTGTCAAACGCAGGTTTCATTTGAGAATAAATGGAAAAATAATATTTAAAGATATTTGGATATTTTGTGACACTGGCATTTGTGTACAGTGGGGTCTAAAAGTCTTCTCTAATATCCACAGATGTATCATTTTTTCATAATTTTGAGTGAAAAGTTCTACACATCTCTCGCCCATTATGTGTTTGATTATTAAATATACTGGTGAATTTGATTCATGCTTTCAGCTACCAATAAGAGCGTAGTATTACTTTAATGCAGCCTTTTTGACTATAACAACCCCCCACCCTCATCGTCCACAACAATATGCCCTATGATTTCTTTTCATGAATTACTGGAGAAGTATTTAAAAAATATATATTTTAGAGCTTGGCATAACTAGAAAAATTGTATATTCATTATAAAAATGGCCATGGAGTTAGAAGATTTTATTAATTCACATGATTTTTTCAGGTCTAGAAATCACAATTTTAAAAATGACCATGTATGTCCATGTTTTTCAAGGCAGTAGAATCTTCAAAGAAAAAAAAAAGATATTGAGGGGGTTACTTAAAATAAGAAATATCTTTATTCTTAGGAGTTTTAATTTATGTATTATTTTATTTTAATGCTTGATTAGTCTCATTTTAAATCAATTTAAGTCATATTGAGGCCTCCTGCTTTAATGGCTTAAATATGGTAAACACATTATTACCATATTTAAATCAATTATACAGATTTATTTCCAAAGTACCTCCAGACTCTTTATGGGCCTACAGATGATCCAAGAGCATCTTGGCCTTTAATGGAAGAAATAAAATAGTTTGCACAAAGGAGTTCACATGATTAAAATGGACTTACATTTGATTAGTGACCTAGAAATAGTGTAGAACCTTAAATATTTCAGCTTCTTTAGCTTTTCCTGGTTTAAATTTATTGTGTCATTTAAATGTTTATATCCTGAAAAATCTCAGACTTTTGGACCTTATTGTACATTGTGCATTTTGCCATTAAATGTCATTTTAAACTATACTAAGCTTAAAGAGAGAAGTTGAAGAAGCCATTGAAGAGAATTCATTCATGTGTCTCATATGACCATCTCTGTGAGAGACCACTGTTAAAAGACTATAAGCCTATAAGAGGCACCCTTCATTTCTCAGGAATCACCTTTGTGATCATGCTTATTAAAAGCATTCAGAATTTATTGATCTTTTATTAGATCTTTTCTAAACATCAGTCTTTCTTGATTGTGACTTTCGCTTTCAGCTTCTTGCAGCTGAGAAATAAACACTAAGACGCTCCTGCCCTGCATCTCGTTCTCTTTTCTCGGCCTCTGTTTACTTTGAGCTTCTCTTTGTTCATTCACCCTCCGTGTTTATCTGTGGTTCATGTGTATCTGTGTGAGTGTGTGTATTTATATGGCCGAGATCGGCATAACATGTGTTACGTACATGTGATGCTTCTCTCTTACACATGTGTCTGCATCCTCTGTGTGTGTCGGTGGGAATAATCGGAATGCTGGGAGGTGTATGAGAATCGTGTGGAACTGCCATATTTTCCAAGTCCAGTCTCTGGAGTTCCGGTACCGCCTCCAGCGCCGACACTCGGCCCGACCCCGTACATCTCATAAGCCGGGCCTCCTTCTAACGGGGCGAGGCTAGGCGGAGCAAAACCCATCCGAAATGCCGGATAGTGCGACGGGTAGCCATAATTTTCGTATCCGAGCTGAGCGGTAGAGTCCAAGAGGCTGCATTCAGCAGGGAAGTCGCTAGTCTGTGGGCCAGAACTGGGTGGAGGCTGCTGGGACTGCCCAGCGCGGGTGAACGTGTTGAATTGGGCATAGCTGTTGTGCGAGAGTCTAGAGGGAGGACGAGGGTCGTAGCAGCCCGCTCGTGACCCCGGAGCCAAGCTGCTCGGTGTTCCCGGACCTGCCGTAGCTCCAGGAGCTCCTGAGCTACTGCTAACTACGGCTGCAGCGCCCCCTGGCTGGCCAGAGGTGCGATAGTCTGAGTAGTGCATGGATCGGGAGGCTGGACGTCCCTCATCATGGGTGGAAGCTCGCACGTTGTAGTAGCCGTTTGTTGGGTCCTGCACAAAACATAATAGACATCTTCAGTTAAGTTTTTTTAGACAAAAACTAAAACTGCTAAATGTTTCTTGAGCACCAAATCAGTATGTAAGAATGATTTCTGAAGGATCATGTGACACTGAAGACTGGACTAATGGCTAATTTCACAATATTACTACGGTGAGCATAAGGGATTTTAAAAAACATTTACATCTTACAGGCCCCACTGTAGAAACTATGATATCAAAAAATCTATTAGAACCACAGAAATATTTTTCCCATTCATTTTCTCCATAGAGATTAATGAAGAGAAAAATTTTAAGCCATGAACTCAACTGAACTAAACAAAACAACTGAATGAATAACTTTACAAGCGATTTAAAACAAAAAAGTACTTGAAAATCAGAGGAAAAAAAGAGTAAAAAACAAAATTAGTTTTTTGTCAAATCAGCACGTTTTAGTAAAAAAAAAGAAAGAAAGAAAAAAAGTAAAAAATCACACTTATAGCTTCTACATTAGCATTTTCCAAACAAAAACAATCTTGGACCTAATGGTTTTTCCTTTTAGTAAGGGTAATACTAGTGGTCGACCGATATCTCCAAAACCGATTTATTGGCCGATATTTGGCATTTTTTAAATATCGGCATTGGTCGATAAGTTTTTCTGTTTGGCTGATGTGTCGGAAGCAGGACTTTTATTTTGACGGCGCTGGTGCCTGAACACACAGCGCTCCCGTTTTCCGTCTTCATTAGTTTACACAGTCTCTGCTTAACAGTCCAAACAGTCTGTTATTAAATAAAAAGAAAGTAAACGGTATAAGAAAAAATATTATAGCATTTGCTATAATCAAAAAATCAATTTCGGTTGACCACTAGATAATACGATGTTGCTGATTTCTCTATGGAGAAATGAATGGGATTTTTGCTTGTGGAACCTGACTGTTGAGGTCTACTGAAGCTGCATACAGGTCATATATCACTTGAGTTAGCGTGTGAAGTATCGGTGTGTCTATTCACCTTGAGCTCGTAGTCCTGGCGCGTGTCCAGCGTGTCACTGCGTAACTCCTGTTTGAGGTCAATGTCATCTTTAAAAGGCTGGGAGGAGGGAGAGAGGGTCACAGAAGGTAAAAACTAAACCATAAACGACAAGAGAGCAACCAAGAGGGGGAGAGAGATGCAACATAAGAGGGGAGGAAAACCAACAGGAGATAAGAAGAGGAAAAGAGAGGAAGGATATAAAGGAAGAGAGGGAGGTTGAGAGAGAAAAAGGATTAATTTCAGCTTTGGAAATGTTATTTAAGAGGAAATACATTGGAGCAAGTAAAGGTGATTATCAATTAATTTTGAAATGTAAAATGTTACAGCAGTGTCTTTATGTCATGACAACTCAGAGTTTTTGGCATGGTAATGAATATGAAAATGTTGATATGTTGGTTCTTGGTGGAATAAATCTACTACGCTGCTGCTGCAGAGCAAGTACGGGACTTGCTCATGCATACAGAGACATGCTGTTATGAGCAATTAAGATGCTGCTGCTGCACAATATAGCATACATTTATTAACCACAGCAGATCTATACAGGTGGAGCTGGGGAAGGTGGAGAGTTTCTGAAAGTGGGCTGCAAACTGCTACAGCAAATGCTGACAAAAAAGTATTTGAAAGTCGAGCAGCAAAGCTCACTGGCTACTGATACAGCAGGAACCAATCAACTGTGCCCTATAGAGAATGATGTGATTGCAAGCAGATTAAGGGTGTACTCACACTAGGCACGGTTGCCTTGAACCGAGCCCAAGCGCGATTGTCCCCCCTCCCCCGCAGGCCTGCACTCACACTGCACTTAACGTTCCAGGCCGAAGCACGCTTACGTCATGTACGATGCAACTTTTTGAATGGAAGAAATGCACTTTCGCTAAGATACTGCCTAATATATAGGATGTTTAAAATTTATGCCGCGCAACGATTTTCAATAGCACGTATCAGAGGATTATTACGAAAGCAGCTGACGTTAATGGAGGAATTTGCAGCTTTACTCGCAAACTACAATTGCTGTTCATCAATAAGGTGAGAATCAGACCCCTTATAAACCCAAATTCACTCGAATTAATAATATGAATTGATAAGAGTACTATCAAAGCAGTAATAAAGATGTTTGCCGTCAAAATGATGACCGTAGCGCACACAAAAGTAGTAACTGTTCCATGCTCTGGCACGGTTAGCGCTCACACTGCATGCGAACCGCGTTCTAAACGAACCACTGGTCAAACGAACCGGGCTTTGGGGGTCAAACGCACTCGGGTACGGTTCAGAGCGTTTTGTGTGTGTAGTACACCCTAAGTTAAATGGGTGTAAATGCATTTCATGACAGAACTTTGTATATGTTATGTGTTAGGCAGTGAAATAATGCTTAATGATTTTAGGGACAATTTATTCATGCAGATCAAATCTTGTGGTCATAAGTAATAACTGAGTGTATATTTCAGCGTTATCAATTAATTAGTGTCAGTGTTGTTGTATCATCTTCACAAGACAAGGCACAATCACCACTGGCAAAAGACGCAACATTGAATCAAGAGAAAATGTTACTCAATATTACCATAGTAATATTAATAATTAATAAAATTAATATTATGCAAATGATCCTTCCTACATTTTACAAAAAAAGTCCATATCTTGTCAGAATGATAAATTTGAATATTACTGACAAAATTTAGCAGCTGTGAGCTACTGTACTGTTCATGAGCTTTAACTCATCTCATCTCATCTCAACACTTTAATTCTATAGTCCTCTTTAGACATTCTACTGATTATAAATGTCTAACTCTCATTAGAGTTTTAGTTGACTCTTAGGTTAGGGTTAGTGTTAGTAGAATAAGTTGACATGTACTTGCAAAGTTACTTATAGTCAGTAGAATGTCTGTTGGTGGAGCATCAATTAGCAGATATTAAGCAGACAGTCTACTAATACTCTAATGACTGCTAGTTGACAATTAGTTGTAAACTTGCTTATAGTTAGTAGTATGTCTAAAGTGGACTATCGAAATAAAGTGTTACCCAGTACAGGATATTTAAAAAAAAAATTTGTTTCAGGTTAAGTAATATCTTATTTTAAATAATTAAACTATTATACAGTACTTCACAATCTCAAAGTCCCTCTACATCCTTCGGTTATTGCTGTTGTGTGTTGTCAAAAGTACTCACAGAGTACATGGCCTTAACCATGCGTGTTGCAGTGGAGACGCTACCAGAGTCTTCCTCCAGGCTGTGGGTCTCTTTGTTTATGGTCTCTACCTTGATATCTGGCTTGCCGAGCGTGACCCCTCGACGACCTGGAAAGTAAACATCCCAGTAAACCTCAGATTCATTGCCTCAACAAACATGCTTTTTTGACATCTTTGTGGCTATTATTGATGTTCTTAAATATGGCTGATTGCCCTTGGGTTTTGTAAGTATTTAGAGGCACTTTTGCTTCTACATTCTCAAAGACAAACTTGCATGTTGCTGTTTTCAAGATTTACTATCTCAGATTATTGTTGGATTAGATTAGATTTCTGAAGGATCATGTGACACTGAAGACTGGAGTAATGATGCTGAAAATTCAGCTTTGCATCACAGGAATAAATTACATTTTAAAACAGTTATTTTAAATTGTAATAATATTTTACAGTATTACTGTTTTTACTGTATTTTTAATCAAATAAATTCAGACTTGGTGAGCATAATTGGTGAGCACTTCTTTCAAAAACATTTTAAAAATCTTCCCGACCCCAAACTATAATTTTTTTTTTTTGTGAAAAAAATGTAAGAAAACTCTTTTCGTGGCTTTGATAACTTACTTCCTTTGCGTTGCCGGTACAAAAACAGCACTAACACTAGTAAACACAGGAGAAGCAGAATCGAACAGCCGACGGTGCCACCCGCAATGATCCCGACTGGAACTATTTCTGTGGCAAAGAAAAAGACAAAGATAAAAATTAAGCACCACTATTTATTTTAAATTTTTAGCTTTTTATTGATGATCTTTTTGCCTTTAATCATCAGGACATAAAAGGACAGATAGAAAAACAGAAGGAAAGAGGGAATAGTATCGTGATATGACGCAGACCAGACTCATGCGTCACAGGTCCCGTGTGTCATGAATGTGCGTTCACTGTTGCACCGTCTCTTTTTTGTACCTGTATAACTGTACTCACAAACTGTATATTGAATAGAGAGAACTCTTAACCTGAGTTGACGTGACCTGAAGTAAATTTGGGAGATTCCATTCAAGCTATTTATTATTGAAGGCTGTGGTCTTTTACTTCAGTAGAGTAGTCTACTGTACTCTGGAGATGACGCAGCAGCACAGTGAATTTTTAAACACACGAACTGTACAAATCTTTGTCTTTAAGTTTCATGACAAATTTGTAGACTAAACTGTACATAAATGTACACTGTATTTTACTTTTGACCGTACTTTTAGCTTTAGCTTATCGCACAGATTTGAATAGGATAATCTTGTACTATAGAGATATAAATTACAAACAGATAATAAAATTATGTTGAAAGCATGTCATCAACAAAATAAAGTGCATTAAACATTACGTCGGGGTTTCCCAAACTGGGTTTTGTTAAGGATGATGAAAAGGTAATAATTAGTTAAACCATAAAAATGTAACCGTTTAAAATAAAATAAAAAACACCAAAATAAAACACATTATGCTGTGTGGCCTCTGACTTGTGAAATTCCGCAAAACTGGAAGACTTTCTGAACATTAATAAGCAATAGGCTTATATATATATATATATATATACACACACACATATAATGCAGACACATGTCCTCACCGGTCTCTTCCAGTGTGATGATCATAGTCCCCGGTCCGAATGAATTCCACGCAGTGCAGTTGTAAGTAGACTGGAAGTCTGACTCCATAACGTTGTTGATGGTGAGGGTGGACAGCACTGCACCACCCTGTGAGGTCAGTTTGCTCTGTTCTACCGTGTATCGTTCTGATAGGGTCCCCTTCTCTTTTTCCCATACATTCTCCTTCCATGCCCACACCTGGGAAAAACACACAGAGTTCACTCACATGCACTTACCATTTAAATCTCCAAAATATGTGTCAGTGAAATGCTGAATTTAACCAATATAAAGTATTAAAAAGAGCATGTGACTAAACCTTGTAACTCGAATGGATCCTCAAACTGTCATAAAACCTCTATTGTGAATGACGTGCCACATTTTGGACCATCTCTGCTTGTTATATAATGACTAATGTTTTATGTATTTGAGGAGCAGAGAAGTGTGTCATAGTCTAGCAATTGTCGTAGAGTCAAAGCCAATACTGTTGTAAATAGCCTGTGCGTGGCACTACAATAACATGAGCTTTTGGCCAAATGGCCACCAAATGGCAAACTGAGCACCCATATAGCTCCAGTAAACTTTACAATCTGTAAGTTGATGAAAAAGTAATGCAATATACAGTGGGTACGGAAAGTAATCAGACCCCCTTAAATTTTTCACTCTTTGTTATATTGCAGCCATTTGCTAAAATCATTTAAGTTCATTTTTTTTCCTCATTAATGTACACACAGCACCCCATATTGACAGAAAAACACAGAATTGTTGACATTTTTGCAGATTTATTAAAAAAGAAAAACTGAAATATCACATGGTCCTAAGTATTCAGACCCTTTGCTGTGACACTCATATATTTAACTCAGGTGCTGTCCATTTCTTCTGATCATCCTTGAGATGGTTCTACACCTTCATTTGAGTCCAGCTGTGTTTGATTATACTGATTGGACTTGATTAGGAAAGCCACACACCTGTCTATATAAGACCTTACAGCTCACAGTGCATGTCAGAGCTAATGAGAATCATGAGGTCAAAGGAACTGCCTGAAGAGCTCAGAGACAGAATTGTGGCAAGGCAAGGATCTAGCCAAGGTTACAAAAAAATTTCTGCTTCACTTAAGGTTCCTAAGAGCACAGTGGCCTCCATAATCCTTAAATGGAAGACGTTTGGGACGACCACCACCTTTCCTAATCAAGTCCAATCAGTATAATCAAACAAAGCTGGACTCAAATGAAGGTGTAGAACCATCTCAAGGATGATCAGAAGAAATGGACAGCACCTGAGTTAAATATATGAGTGTCACAGCAAAGGGTCTGAATACTTAGGACCATGTGATATTTCAGTTTTTCTTTTTTAATAAATCTGCAAAAATGTCAACAATTCTGTGTTTTTCTGTCAATATGGGGTGCTGTGTGTACATTAATGAGGAAAAAAAAGAACTTAAATGATTTTAGCAAATGGCTGCAATATAACAAATAGTGAAAAATTTAAGGGGTCTGAATACTTTCCGTACCCACTGTATATAGCTACAATATCAACTTACGCAGTGTTTAATTATTTTAAAAATACAGTGTTTTTTCCATTTCCTGACAAGAAGCAATTTTGGGAATTATGTGAATAGTTACGATATGTGAATAGTTACGATATGTGAATAGTTACCGCCCGAAAACAACGATATACGTATAAATAATATTTATTTGGATCCACAAAATGAAAATACAAAACTTCATAAAAATATAAAATGAGCAATTTATTAAATGAATAAATTAAAAATAAATAAATAAATAAAACTACAGCAGCCAAAATACCAAAAACATTTTTTTTCATATTCCAGTAGCCCTACAGTGAACATATAAAGATACATATAAAATTATGAAATTTCCAAAGACATATCATTTAAATACCATCAAGTAATGCCTGAGAAATAAATAGTATAAAAAGATATACAATAATATCAGCACCATCTGCAGTGGTCCTGCAAGAAGCAAGTGAACCAAAAATAATACATAATCTGTACCTTTCAAACAGGAGTGAAAAAAGGAATCCTTTATAAATATTTAGGATTTAAAAAGCATATTCAAGTGCATAAAATGTACCTGAACTGTATCTGCTTCGCATTGCCCGCATGAACACATATTTCACACCGGCAATGGGATAAATGGCCTTTCTGTGCTGAAACATGGGGCTGGATAATGGTGAGAAAGCACCAGTTCTCCTTTCAAAACCACTAAAACTGTTGTATTATTCATGCTGAGCTGTGAGAATATTTAAAAATGCATACCCCCACATGTTCATGGTAAGCTTCCATTTACCTCACAAACCAAGACATTTGAAAAAGCTACAGCATTAAAAGAAACGACTGCTCTCTTCCCATATTTCATATTTCATAAGTCTCATCCAGGAGATGCATCGGGGCCTGAGCTGCGAGTCATTTTAAATTAGAATCACTTGTAGTTTCAGAGAAAGGATGCATTTGAAAGCCTACAAGAGAGAGTGTTACTTTGGGATCAAGTCTAGTTTGAGTTAGTCATAAACTAAAAACTGTTAAAACTAGAGAGCTCATTTGGTGTCTTAGGTGTCTAAAATGAAATTTTGAAACAAGTTTTCCCATGAGATTCCATGTAGTGAATAACAGCAACACAGTGAAATATCAGTTATTAGAATGGGTTAGGAATGTTTTTGTACATTTCTCTGGAAATCAGCATAGATGTAAATCTATGTAAATGTAATGTGACTTACAATCTTGTCAGGGGGAGGGGTGCTGGCAATATAACACTTGACTTCCCCTCTCTCCCCTCGAACTGCATACTGGACCGGTTCACTTGAGATGATGGGTGGACCTGTTCAAAAACAGAGTCCAAAACAAAATGCATAAATATCAGAAACCATACTATCAGAAAAACTACTTAAAACATATATACTTTTATATAGCTGATATAAGTGGCTCATAATTGTTTTTTTATTAATTAATTATTGATTTTTTTTTAGTTATTTTAGTACATTAATTTAAACTAAATTAAAGTGAGAAAAGTGACTAGCTGATACAAAATAAGTTAGTATTTCAGTTAAAGTTTATCTTATTTCAAGTAACAATTTTTTTTATGGATTTACATTTAGTTAACTACAGTAACCCTTGCTTTAGGACCCAGAACCAAATTTGTTTATAAAAAAATAAGAAAAATAATACACTGAATGTATTAATATCACACTTTTCGAGAATGACATGTAACGCAATCTCTCTATGCTGGCATCTGCCGTATTTGGCTAGCTTAGATGAATCTCTGCCAAAATACTGTTTAAATGGATGCATGAACTTGACATCAACAACAAATGTTTTAAACATTTTTAATGTTTTAGCAGATCTATACAGGTGGAGCTTGGGAAGGTGGAGGGTTTCTGAAAGCTACAGCAAATCTGACCAAGTATTTGAAGGTTGAGCAGCAAGCTAATTGGCTGCAGATATAGCAGGAACCAATCAGCTGTGCCCTATAGAGAATGATTGATTGCAAGCAGATTGAGTTTCATGACAGAACTTTGTATTAATTTTACTATCCTAACTACGTACACCATTTTTTGGATTGTAACCCAACTGTTGTGCAGTGTAATTAAAGCTTGACTCATCATTGAATGCAGAACTCACAATGATCTGAACATTAATACAAATCTTGAAAGCTGCCTGGTTTTATTATTTCTGTAAGTTTTATTATTTCTGTAGGTCCAACAATATAAAAGAGCTGTGCTGACCGTTGACAGTGAGTGTGACCTCCGTCTCGCCCACTCCAATCCTAGGCACGATGGCCTTACACACATATTGACCAGCATCTTCCTGGCTTACTGACTTCAGATAGAGCTGGTTATTATTACTCAAAACCTGTGTATTAGAGAGAGAGAGGGAAGGAGAGAGATGGAGGGGGAAAAAGGACAAAAAAGCTGTTAAGTCACTTCAACGTACACATTATCTAAAAGGAAACAAATGGAACGAAGGACTGCAGCTTCAACATCAAAACACACTTGCAAGATAAATATGGAACAGAAGCAGAGCCAGGAAAAGAGGGACACATATGGAGAACACTCACTGAAGAGAGATAAAGTCAGAAGAAAATATCACAGTCAGACAAAAAAAAGTACACTGTAGAGAAAAAAGGATAACCTATATCTCAGAAAGAGAGAACAAAGAAGAAACTGCACATGTAACAGAAAAGGGGTTTGACTAAACAGATCTACAGGCAGATGCTCACCATGCTGGAACCCTTTTTTGTCCAGGTTAGTGTGAGAGGAGGATTTCCTGCCCACTTGCAATTTAAAGTGACGTCCGAGTCTACGTCGACTGTTACTGGTTTAGGCTCTACAACCAGGATAGGGCCAACTGCATGAAAAAGGGATTAATAGCAGGTCATTTTTTTGCATTTAAAATGATTATTTTTTATGACATTTGAGATTCTTTCTTTAAACAGACAGATAGATAGATAGATAGATAGATAGATAGATAGATAGATAGATAGATAGATAGATAGATAGATAGATAGATAGATAGATAGATAGATAGATAGATAGATAGATAGATAGATAGATAGATAGATAGATAGATAGATAGACAGATCTGCTTTCACATGTTAAAGTTCACTTTAATATTTTCTAGGCTAGGTTGCACACTCTATACGCTGAATTTCCAAGCTGATACTCACAGTGGACATCGACAAGTATACTGACGTTTGTGCTGCCCACAGCATTGAACACCTGGCAGGACACAGGCTCGGTGAAGAAAGAGTGATCAGCCTTGGTGACAAAAACACTCTCTCTCGCCCCCTGTATGACCACACCTCCTTTTGCCCACCTAACAAAGCCAAAAAGATCGATCAGTGATGCCTAAGCAGATACAGTATATGAAGAAACACCCATTAAGCACGAACAGAAAGGAACTCAAGGGTACAACTGCCGTAACAGAAAATAATTGAAGATATATGGGGCTTAATATTACATAAAGGACGTCTTTATCTCCCTGATAAAACAAGTCATTAATTTTTCATCTCACAGAATGTAAAAGGAGCCACTTTAAGCATCACATTTAGTAAGAGACATACTTATAACCCATAATAGGTGGGTTGGCAGTAGCTTGGCAGGTGAAGGTCACTCTTTCTCCTTCCAATACAGAGCGAGGCTCAATGGATAACGTCACCACTGGTGGGTCTGCAGAGAGCATTCAGAATACATAATAAAGCCATATCATTCATTAGACCAAAGGCACGTTGAAGGACTGCCAGTAAGGAGCTACTAATATAGTGTCAGAATGTAGATGAATGTCATAGTTCCTCCTCATGGTTCTTGCTATCATCTTAAAGGGGTTTTAACCTCTTAGAAGGTTTTAATGTGCTATATTTTGTAAAGCTGCTTTAGAACAGCTTGTACTGTCTTGTGGGTTGAGATGACGGCCAATGAATACAGGACCGACTGGCCAGATGTTGGAGGTCCTTCTCTCTCACATTTCTTTTCCTACACTGTAAAATATGTTTGGACAGGTAGCCTAAAAAAGTGTTTCAAAAAGTGTTTCATCTAAATGAATTGGTTTTATTCAAGCCAAAAATATTATTTAATATGACTGAATCCACCTGACTAAATTAGGTTACACCAACAAAATCATTTATAAGGGTTAGATCAAAAAGAAATAGATATTTAAGATAAACAAGTGCACCAGGAATGGACTGAGACTAAAAAAGGAGCTCTTGATTTATATTGACCCATCACAGCCCACAATGGACAATTCCCTACAATACTGTACATTCATTAAACTTCAAAAGTTTAGGGTCAGTAAGATGTTTTTAAAAGAAGTCTCTTATGCTCACCAAGACTACATTTATTTAATCAAAAATACTGTAAAAACAGTAATGTTGTGAAATATTACAACTTAAAATAACTGTTTTCTATTCTAATACAATTTAAAATGTAATTTATTCCTGTGATGGAAAAGCAGAATTTTTCTTCAGCGCTAATATGCTGATTTGCTGCTCAAGAAACATTTATTATTATTATCAATGTTGTGGAAACCATTATACAATTTTTTTCAGGATTCTTAATAGGAAGAATAGAAAGTTCAAAATAACAGCATTATTTTACTCTCACTTTTAATCAATTTAATGCATCCTTGCTGAATAAAATCTTATTGACCCCAACGTTTTGAACAGCAGTGTATGCATGATACAAACTATTGCCTGATGTATTATTTAGTTAATTTATATTGATTTTCAATGTATTTTTATCCACCTTATTTTAACGTAAGAGTGGGTGCGGCCATTTGTAAATTGAATGTGTCTGACTTCTGCTTCCAGTTAGTTTTAGCTATACAAAACAACTCGTTATGCTGCTAATTATATATATATATATAGCTTACTTAAGTGTTGCAAAATAAGGTGGATATGTCTGAAAGAGCTAATTTTACATTGCACAACAGAAAATAATTTAATAAAATAACTTTTCTTCATATATGTTACTACAGCTGGAAAGGGTTCTAGACTCACGGTGTACGTTGAGGGTGATAGTGGCCCGTTTGCCCATCGGCACGGCCAGGTTAGTGGCCACACAGGTGAAGTTCTTCCCGGTGTCTGTATTTATTGGTAGAACGGGCAGGTAGCTGCGTGTGGTCACGCGTTTCCTATCTAGAAGCACCTCCTGCACAACAAAATGATACTGTTGATACCAAGTGTGCCGCACAAGTCCTGAAAAGTGAAGCCAAAGCATTTCGATCGCCCCCTGGTGGCTGGCTGCAGTATAGGTCTTAAACCCCACCCTCTGCATGTAATCAAATGGGACGTGAGCAAACTAAAAAAATAATTTTATGTAGTTCTTATCATTCCAACGTATGTTCAAGTGTTCCAAATGTTCATTTTTCCAAAAAGTTTGGATTTAGTTAGTTATTTGATGCTATAAAAATGGGGTGTACCATCATGATTAACAGCCCGTGTTTGCGATTGAGTATGCGGGAATGGGAGTGTGGGCGAGACCTTGATACTGCGGCTCCACTCAGGCTCCCAACGATGTAATCGGCAATGACCGTTACTGGGATATTCTGCTTAATTTTTCTTCAGTGAAGGAAGTGGAGACGCACTGTCCATCTCTTTTTTTTTTTTACAGTCTATTGTTGATACCTTTGTTCTTGAGCAACATTAGCTATTATATTGGCTTTACTCAGATGAGTCAAATGTTTGGCATGTGTATGTCTCACCGTGGTGCTGACAGCCCCTTCTATCGGCAGGCCGTCTTTCTGCCACTCTATGACGGAGGCAGGTTTGGCTCCACGGGACACGCAGCTCATGTTGTAGGGAACCCCTGCTGTGAGGAGGATCTCCGGGGCCCCCTCAATCACCGGGTCATCGGGAGGAACTACAGACATAAACACATATGGAGTTCAATTATTAATGGAAACAACTCATAAATCTATTAATTTCATAACACATTAACCCCTTCATTCCTCATATTCTGAATAACAGGCAGAACTATCATAGCTAACATTTAAAACAATAAGCTTTAGAATGCATTGACCATTCAGATTCTTTTCAAGACTCACTGAGGACGGTGAGTTTGGCCCGTCGGGAGCGCAGCGCAGCCTCCGTCGCCTGGCACTCGTAGAGAGAGTCATCTGAGAGTTCAGCAGCTGAGATCTCCAGATTATACTGCCCAACATCCACCAGCCTTAGCACGCGATACCGGGGCCAGGCTGCAAAAGATCAAAATTTGTCACGTTTTGGAGGTAGATAGTCTTCATTTGAACACAAAAACACACTGACTGAGCTATTTTGCATTTTCTGAAGTAAAAGTGAGTGATCAGTGTTGGGGGTAACGCATTACAAGTAATTTGATTTACGTAATCAGATTACTTTTTCAAGTAACTAGTAAAGTAACGCATTACTTTTTCCCATTTATTGATGGACAGCTCTCCTGTCCCCATGTTGAGAGAAATAAAGTGCAGAGGTGATGTGTGTGCTGTGTAATCATGATGCTTATTGTAGTTGAAGAGTTTGGTTCCAAAACACGATAAATGGCATTTTCAAAAAAATTTAGTTTCCGCCAAAATCAGTATTGTATCTGGTCGGTATTGAAAAGTCATTTGTTAATTTTGCGCAAAATGCAATATCCGTCGTGTCATTCTGTCATGTTTTCTCCCTTTCTTTCCAAAACGCGACAAACGCCAGTCTCCTTTTTCTGCAGAATGCGATGTATCCGCTCAACCAATCATAGCGCACCATTCCACACACTGTAAACATTGAAGGCTTTTTTAAAAAGCCGTTTTTAATACCAATGTACTCGGCAAATGTGTTTATTTAACCGTGCGGTGGCGCCAGATACTCTTTAATCGGTAATGACAAATAATTTATAACATTAACAAGATGACCCGTTGAATTCATTTTGGGAGCGACGGCTGAATGTATTTTTTAGTAAAATGCCTGTATATAAGATAAATATTGACAAAATTTAGACTCTGTCATATATGTGAATCAACTTACTTTGTTGTGTATTTTCAATTTGAAAAATTACTTTTATATTGATGGATTAATTGCATTTTGAAAAAAAAAGTGTCATGGATTTATTGTATTTTGGGGGGAAAATAATACGTTTTTATAAATAAACTTTTTAAAATCAAAATGTAGATTTGAATTTTTAATGTTTGTATAACCAAAAGATGCTATGTGAAATTTTGAAACAGAAAATAGTGGTTTTCATCTTGCCACTTTCTTGGTAAAGAAAACACCTTTTTACTCAAATTAATCAAAATCGAGTTATTGCGTTTTGGACCCAAACTCTTCAGTTCTAGACTAAATGTGAACATGCATTTACTCATCTCACTAGCACAAAAACATTCGGTATTCCTCAAATTCCTCAATAAAAACAGTGAAATGCAATCTCAGAATTTTATGCAAACCTGTAATAATTGTATTTAATCTCACTTCATTAACCAATGTCTTTATGGAAGATGTGAGTGGAGTGGTCATAGATGCTTGACTAGCGCACTTTTACATAGAAAAACAATGGAAAAACAACACAGTGGAAAAAAAAAAGAGCTTGTGTGAATGGTTTCTAAGTGTGTTGCTATGTGGTTTCAAGTGTGCACTTGTTAGGTTGTTTTAGATGGTTGTCTACTGGCCCAAGTGCAAATAAGATCCACCCTTAAATCTGATATTCTCGTTCTGAGATATCTACGGAATTTTTTCCTCCATTTCGCTTAGAAAAGAAACAGCGCACCTCTCAAACCACATGATTTGCGGTCTCATTCATTTCTGCACCAAAATTTGTTTTAATACTCAGGGTTAGAGATTTGTTCAAATCTAAGATCTCTAAGCAATAGTAAGTGACATTTGTCTACTAACAAGGAAAAAAATAAGCATGCAGTGCAGTGATGTTATCTACCACTGGATGGCAGAAGAGTTTGCATGTTATGTGCTAGCGCTATGACATGGACATTTCCAGCTTCTGCTGCAAGAGAAATGACAAAAATTCTGCTGTGAATTACATCACGCATCCCCAACCCACACAGCCCTCTCTCTCTACTGTGGGATTGAGTTATCAGTGTGTGCTGTGCGCCGCTGAGTACGTGCGGATGTATTTCTGCGTATGCACATTTGTGTATGTGTGTGAGTGTGAGTGCTGGATTTGTTCACATGCTTTTATATGAAAGCCACGGGGACAAACCAGTGAAGCATCACAGTGTAAATACAACTACACTGAGTCAAAGTGAGAGAGCAAGCGAGAGAGAGAGCAAGAAAGAGAAATCTTCCTCATGCCTCATGTCTTTTAACAAATCTGGCAAATGCAGCAAATGTAGTTTATCAGGTCCACATTTATCTATTTATAATGGCAGAGGTTAAAAATACCACATCCTGCCCTCACTGTTCTCATGACAGTCCACAAGGAGTGAGAAAAGATGAGCTAGTGGAGCAGAAAGCAAAAGAGCAAAGGGGAAGAGAGGACAAAAGTTAGACAGAAAACAAGCAAACGGGGAAACAGAAAAAACAGCGAGAAGGATCAGAGATGAAACTGAAAGAGTGTACACAGGGAAAACTAAAAAGTACAAAGAAAGAAAGAAATACACACATTCTTACATTTTATGAGGAAAAGCGTTGCCAATCTATTGCTAAGGTGTCCTGGTTGTTGTTGTTTTTGTGTGTGTGTGTATCTAAGTGTTTGCTAGGGTGATTGGTTTTTAGGACTGCCCCCTAATAGTCGACTAAACAACTAATTTTATTAGTCGGTTAGTCGCAAACACTGACTCAGAAAACAGTAGTTTATGTANTACATTTTATGAGGAAAAGCGTTGCCAATCTATTGCTAAGGTGTCCTGGTTGTTGTTGTTTTTGTGTGTGTGTGTATCTAAGTGTTTGCTAGGGTGATGTGTGTGTGAATCTAAGTGTTTGCTAGGGTGATTGGTTTTTAGGACTGCCCCCTAATAGTCGACTAAACAACTAATTTTATTAGTCGGTTAGTCGCAAACACTGACTCAGAAAACAGTAGTTTATGTAAGGAATAATTGACGACGGGCCGTTGAATTATTAGAAAATAATGCACACCCGAAGTGGTAATGTGGCCACGACGCAAAGCGGAGACAATGGTCTGGAGTCAATTATTCCGCTTATACTACGGTTACCACACCTCAAGAAACTGTTCAGATGTTGTATTTCAAAACATCTGTCAAGTTTTTGTCCTTTAAACACTCTTGTGTGTGGGACTAATTTCTTACGCATCTCATCCCAAGCCTCCGTTGCTAATTCCAAAACTTCATTTCAGAACTAGTAATGGAGGCTTGAGCCTTGATAGCAGAATAATACAGTTGATAGTTAATAACGCAGTTGAGAGAGAGAGAATAAGCATATGTGAATTAGCCTACCTGAGTCTGTACGCCTCTCACGGCAGCACTGTCTCTACTAATAGCGAAACTATAAGTTTATCAACCTCAAGAACCTCACAGTTATTACCTTGCTGGTAGAAATGTAAACTATTTTACTGATCAATTCATCAGAGCAGTGTGGACATGTTCCTGTGTGAGTGTATGTCCGTACTATATAGAATGTGTGTACGTCTGAAAGAGAGAGAGAGAGAGAGAGAGAGAGACACAATAAAACGTATTTTGTGGCAAAAACCATGACAATAATTTGTCGTTTTCATCCTATTGTTTACTATATTTATTTGCTTGGTTGGTGTCGTTATACGTTTAGTTCCTTTTGCGGTTGTAGGCTGTAAGGACCTATTGAAATTACTGAAAAGATTTGGCCAAGTGATATGGAACTGCAATGCGGTCAAGACCTGCCTAGAACTACTTTAGCAGTGCATTTCCCTGACAAATAATTGCACACCTTAGAACGTTGGTCAACCAATCAGATTCAACAGCCCCGTAGTATAATAGTAAATAATTAAAATGTCTCCTTGCTATTTTTTTGGACACTTTCATAATCATTACTTTTGCCGGTGCTTTGCGGCAAGCTTTATGTGTGCGCTTAAGCGCGGAATAGGCTATATATTACGCCCCCCACCCCCCAGTATATATTTAAGTCATTAAATTAATATAAACGTGGAATTAGTCGACTAATGGCTTATATGAACGACTACTAGTCGGCTAGAGAAAACTAGGGGGGCAGCCCTAGTTTCTTTTTCAAGCAAAAATGAAAAAGAAAGAAAGAAAGAAAGAAAGAAAGAAAGAAAGAAAGAAAGAAAGAAAGAAAGAAAGAAAGAAAGAAAGAAAGAACAAGCGCTATGTATCACTGACCCCGGAGGTCTTCTCCGATGCCTAAGGCCAGTCCATCCTTGGTCCACTGCACAATGCCTGAATAGTTGAAGACTACGCAGGACAGGACCACCCTCTGGCCCAAAACCACTGACTGGTCTGCAGGCTCCTGAGAGAACCGCGCCGTCCGCACTGAAACACAACAGACACAATTATTATTAAAAATATTAACATATCATGAGTGAGTATACCAATAACAGTACAATTACTAAAAGAACTGAGGCTCTAGTTCAGTTTACTTCATGTGTTTGATGCAGCAAAAGTTAAAATGCAACAATATGTAAAAAATATTAGATTATGTTAATAAAACTGGAAGAGATTATAGCACTTGGTAAATATAAAGTTGATCTGTAACTGGGTGGTTGGCAGGGAGTTGCTAAACGGTTGTTCTGAGTGGTTTTGGAGGATGTACTAAAGGAAAAGTACACCCCCAAAAAAAAGAAAATTCTCAATCATATTTTTTGTATATTCAATTATTTTGCATTGCGATCAGTCATGTGACAAAAACCAAAAAGTGGCGTTGAACCTGGCGTAACGAATCTTTAGCAGCATTAACAATTTTCTAAACTTCTCCTTATATGTTCCTTAGAAGAAAGAAAGTCTGAGGGGTTTGTAATGATATTAGGATAAGTAAATGATGACTATTATATATATATTATTTTATTTTTAAATGATTTTTTATTAAAAAACCTGACATTAAGAAAAGTTAATATGTGACTGACTAAACATAAGCAACAATCGTAAGAGTCAATGACTGAAGTGCAGCATTACGCCTATATCTACTGAGCAGCTTCACTCTTACAATCAATCTTCTGAGTAAGTCAATGTGGTTTTTTGGAAGAAGGAACGTGTCCCTTGATACCAAATTCCAGACACATTTCTTCACCCGCAAAACATGGTATCCACCAGAGTCGCTCTCTTTCTCTGACACACAGGAGGATATTTGATACTCCAGACAAGCCCGAGTCTCCAGCTTGAAGAACTGACTTACAATGAAAGCTTTCATTCAGAGCCTGAGTTGTGGATCTTTAATTGGACAGAAATCAAGAATGCTGTAAATTAAGTAAGGGCAACTCATATTTTCCCCGCATTCTTCTTTTCTTCGCTCAGTGCTTCTCTTTCTCTTTTCTTTCTTTCTTTCTTTCTTTCTTTCCTTTTTCCAAGTCTAGCAGGAGGCAGTTTGCAACCTTCCTTGTTTTTTTTTGTTCTTCCTTTCAAAAATGAAAGTCTTGTCATCGTTTTATCCACCCTCACAATGTTGCAAACCAGTATGACATTCTTTCTTCTGTAGAATACAAAAGGAGAAATTGTGAAGTGTACTAGTTTCTCTTTTTTCATGTACTACAGTATAAGGAATGAATAAATGATGACAGAATTTTCTTTTTGGGTGAACCATTCTAAGTTTTTTAGACTGAAAATGACACTAAAGCACCAAAGTTAATCAGAAAAGTATCATAAAAGTGGTCCATACACCTTTGAACTTTCGAAGCCATATGTGTGAAACAGACCAAAGTTTATGTTGTTACTGATCTTCCTCTCCACTGAATTCTGTGATTGAGTTGAACTTTAGAACCAGAAGAGTCTGATTCATGAACAAATCATTCAGACTGTTTTTGTGAACTGGATCAACTGATTCAGGACTTAAAAACTCAGTATTATTTATGAATCACTAGGGGCGGGTCGTCAGCATGAGTCGTCAGCAATTCCAGTCTCTTTCCTGTTATACACCTATGTAACAAATTTGCATAATGCCAGCCTATGGTCTTCATTGGCTGCAAGCGAAACACGTCTACTTTGACCCTCAAACACTGTAGTTGTAGCTGAGGCCTGGAAGCGTTAAAACTATTCAAATTGACAAAAAGACAGAAAATTTAAAGTGAACACATAAAAATAAAAGTTACAAATATTAATAAACACCATAATAGTATTTAAATGATGGCTAAAATAACCCTGCTTTAAACATCATGGGCCCTATTTTAAAAATCTTAGTGCATGGTCTAAAGCACATGGCACAAGTGCACTTAGGGCATGTCCGCATCCACTTTTGCTAGTTTAAGGAAGGGAAAAATAGTCGGCGTGCTCAGCGCATGGTCTAAAAGGGTTGTCCCTATTCTCTTAATGAGTCATGGGTGTGTTTTGAGCGCAACATGCAATAAAACAATCAGACTATCATTCTCTTTAAAAGTCAGTTGCGCTTGCGACATGGCAGATTCGCTATTTACATGGCGGAATTGAACGAATTGAAAAACTAAACGCTTCTCTAGCGAGGAAACGGATTTGCTCGTGCGTGATGTTAAAGCACCTCGTTTTCAGACCAGCACGCCCATGGGCACACAAATGGGTGCAAATACATTTGCTATTTAAACAACATGGCGCAGGATGTGAAAATGATAACTGCGTCAGGCTGAAACTAGCAAAAAACATGTCGCGCCTGGCGCCGCATTGCGCCGGGTGTATGATAGGGCCCCATGTCACATGGACCACTTTTATGATACTTTTATTTTCCTTTAGGAAGCTTGAAAGCTTCAGACCCCATTCATAAATACTTCATGGAAAAGATCAACCAGCAGAGCCTTCAGAATTTCTCCTTTTGTGTTTCAGTAAAGAAAGGTTTGAAATGACATGCTGCTGAGTAAATGACAGAATTTCATTTCCCTTTAACTTTCCATTCCTATGGGATTTCCTAGTAGTATCTAGTTTGGGGTACAATTAGCAAGAAAAGCCGCTACTTTTGATCCGTTTTGTCATTTTTGCACAATAACTTGCAGTTTTCTATCCTTCTTGTTTAAATCCATTTTTCTCTCCCCAGCCCTGCCTTCTATTTCTGTGGTCTTCCTCTCTGGTTGGAGGGGGTTTGGAGACACGCTGTCACAATCCATTTATCACATTAAATATCAGCCCTCTAGCCCTCTCTTGTTCTCTCGTTCCCTCTCTCTCGTCTCTCATCCCTCCAGCATTCCTCTGTAGGTCCCCATCTCTCTCAGTTTCTTAACAACTGGCATATGCCCACTCATACCCCCATGACCCCGTCCCTCTCTCTTGCTCTCCATGTCTGTTTCCTCTCCTTCTCGTGCAACATCCATGATCACTTTGGGTGAAATTTAATAAAGTCAACAAGAGGAAGCAATTCTCTAATGACCATGAAAAACATCATATTCTGTAGGATAATGCAGTTAATATGTTACTCTGGCATACCAAACCTCTTTTTTTCTGCTTGCATGTCATGCACTTTGAATATCATCAAATAAATCTCATACTTAGGGATAGTTGACCAAAAACTGAAAATTTCATAATCTTTTACTCACCCTCATGCCATACCAAACCTTTTAGACTTTCTGGTTACACTTTATTTTACAGTGCCGTAGTTACATTGTAATTACTCAAAAAAATACTGAGTACTATTAATTAACTACATGAACTTTCTATTGAGTTACAGTTAGGGTTAGGGTTTGGTTTGGTTTAGGGTTAGTTCCTTGTAATTATGCATAATTTACTGTTAGTACTATAGTAAGTACATGTAGTAACATGTAACTATGTAACGTAACTGTCTGTCTGTCTGTCTGTCTGTCTATCTAGATCCTTTACACATATATTAACAAACTTTTTTGTTATATGCGATTAATCGTGATTAATCGATTTGACAGCACAATTTTTTTTATATAGTTTTAGTTTAATAGTTTTTTTTAGTTAACGATAAACACTTTTGTTAACTGAAATAAAGCTGAAATAAAATATAAATAACTTAAATTTAAAAACTTGAACTAAATATAAATAGAATAAAAATCAAATAAAATTAGAGTAAAAAACATAAAATATACCTTAGATGAAAATGAAAACTGAAAATATAAAAATAAAAGCTAATTCAAAATATTAATAGATGCTATAATAGTACATAAATAGTACTAAAATAACACTGTGCTGGAAACAAATCATGATATTTTGAAGAATATTTCTACAGTTTTTGTCCATTTAATGAAAGTCAATGAGTCAATAACACAAATATTTTTCAAAATATCTTCTTTTGTTTTCCACAAAAGACAACACAAGGGTGAGTAAATCATGAAAGTTTCACATACAAAAATGACTAGATTTATGATTTACAAAAGATGATAAAAACATCCAGAGAAAGAGGGACTCGAGCCATCTCAAGGGTCCAGAATTTCATAATAGAGACTTAGGGGTGGACTCTTATGACATGAGCCAGTAAGCAACCACCTGGCAACCGCATAAACACAAACTTGAAAAACCGTAGCAACTGCATAATCACTCTGTGGTAACCACCCACTACATGCATTGTTTTTCATCACATGTTCTACAGAAAATACAGCATCAAGTTACTATAGTTGATGTTATTATACAACGGGGCAGTATTTGGCCTTCACTAAAATCCATATCTATCCATTAACAGTATTACATCACAGGGAGGTCATGCAACCCAATGTGACAATGTGCTCTATGGCTGCCTGTCTTGTAAAGCAGCAGTGCATTTATCTATAGAAGATTACTCAGCTGCAATCATCCTTCACCTAAAGGGCTTTGTGCACTTATAAATATACGTTCATGGAATACATGCATAAAATGGGAGACCTGTGTACAGTATGCAAAAAGCTGTATGTCAAATGAGTAGTATTCATGAAACAGAAGGTGAACAATATGCAGATTCAATATCCGCTGAGACTCTGAGGTGTGCAGCCACAGGATATTTTGCTATCCCATGAGGCCACTGGGGCCTGGGAGCTGTCAGATTCAAAAGGAGATCAGATTGGGGAAGCTTTTTTCAAGTGCTATAGGTACCAACAAAGATGTTCCTCATGGTTAATTTGTACTTGTGTAATGTCGCTCAAAATGTCTTTCATTCAACAGCAAAATTGTTAACTTGAATACAGTAGTTACCTCATACACAATAATGACTTATGCCAGTACCATTTGTACAGTAAAATTAATTATGGTGTGCTATACATTACATTACAGTGTGCTTACAGTACTGTACAGCCACGGCTCGTCTTTAAGGGCAGGTGGAGCAGTTAACCACAAAAATATTCATCCAAAACAGACCTTTATATAAATTGGATCAATAATAAATTGTAAATGTGTTCAGATTTCTGCAACAAATATTTTTCTGATTTTCTAGACTATTTTAAGTTGTAAAGCAAGCAGGATATATTAAAATTTAGCGCATGGCTTCGGCAGGCATGTATTATGATACTAAGCAGGGCTACTAAGCAGGGCAGTGGGTGCCTGAGCCCTACTCAGCTCTACAGCGCCCCACAGTTTTCTAATGCAAATCTGTGGTGAAAAATGGAACTGCAGAGAGCCATTGGGGCAGATTTCAGACTGACCAAGATGATATTTCAATCCGTTATCAATATCGATTCAGCTCTGTGTATATTGGTCTGCATCAAGTCAGTGACTAGTAGGCTTGCTGCCACAGTCGGTGTTGACGGTGTTACCGGTGTTTAGCCTCAACACCGGTTACATCACTTGCCCACCGTGGCACCGCCCCCACTGTCATTTTGATTTTTTTATAGTAATAAAAATGATTTAGTTCAAAACAGACACTACAATTAAAAACTGAACGTGTCTGCTCAATGCAGCGTGAGCTAAACAACAGTCGCAGCACAGACCAGTAGCAGGAGTCATTTAATTTATCACGTGAGTGAGGAGCTGACTGACAAGACGATGGCAGAAGATTTGGTTTTCAAAGCAAAATGTAAAAGTGCCTATTTGGGAATATTTTGGATTTAATCCCAATGCTAATAGTGAAACCTGCAAAGGATTAGTTGTGTTTTTCTAGTTGTTGTGTTTTTCATTAAGAATAATAATAAACCCACCATTCGAATTGGCGCTAATTCGAAAGCAAAAGTAAAATGCGCACAGCCGCACAGACATTCATAACGGTGCGTGTCCACTGGTGCGGAGTGAGCGAGCGTTTTCAGTTCATTGAAAACAAAAATAAATTTTTAAGTTTTCAAAAATAACTAAAAACGCTCGCTCTGCTCCGCACCATTATGAATTAGCGATTTAAAAGTGAGGTGCAAAATAGGGAAACACTCCAACGTCCCCACCCCCCGGTGATATAGGTATTGCCGGTGTTGTCACACGTCGATTAACCAGTGAGAAAACTTCCTCACCGTCACATCCATAGTAACTAGTTGGCATGTCTGTTCTTCCTATGTGGACTAGCGTATCAATTAATTGAAAGTGTAAAGCCTTTCATTTAAATGTGCTTGTATTTGCTATATGCCTTTATATAGTTCTTTTGTGTTTGTTTTATGTTTGTTCTGACAATAGACTTGACTTTCTTTTCCTCACCGGAATTCATCAACAACTTCTAACATCCTAAAACAACATTCGGAGGCAATAAATGCTACATTAAGGCATTTCTAAGATAGCATTCTATGCGTGTGTCATGTACTTAAAGCTTGTCAATTAACATGAGAGCGCCACCCTCAGACTGAATAATGCAAGGACATTAGAGCTCTGCCAAAAGTATGTCTGCATGTGTTCAGTGATTAGAATATAAAGCTTACAAAATGTTTATCACAAACTAGTGCTAAGACCCAGAATCTAAATTTATAGTCAGGACCCACTGGTACTGTAGAGCTCTGCATTGAGCAGTTTAGGGTGTCCAGTATAATGCAGGTAAGATACTTCACCCCAAAAAACAAAAACAAAAAAACAACAACATTGGACCCCATTGACATTCATTGTATGGGCAAAAAAAATATATATATTTTTTTTTCTATATTTGTATATGGGTGAGTAAATGATGACTGAATTTTTGGGTGAACTATTCCTTTGCAATTTAAGAAAATCTATTTGAGTCTGAATTTCTGTACCTCAACAATGATTCAAAACATTATGTAAAAGTAATGTGAAAATATTACATTTTTGTTTGTCTCTGTATATAAAAGGAGACCGGGGCAAGTCGCCACACTTTTTACCCAGAGAAAATTTCTCAGAATGGCATCTCATATTAACTTGTTTGAATGCATGTCAGTGTTGTTTGATTGTGTTCACTTGTTTACCCAACAGCTAATGCAAAAATATGATATTGTAATTTTAGTTTGAAGGGCAGAATTGACTACATTAAAACCCTTGACCTATAACTTCTCATGTGACAGTTAGACCCGCTCTCTCCTGTAAGGTCTCACTACGAACTTGATATTTATGAATCAACCAGAAGGAAACAAAAAAGGGTGACAGAAGAGAAAGAGAAAAAGGGGAAGAGAGAAAGAGGAAAAAGGGAAGAGAGAAAGACACAGGGGAAATGAGGACAGAAAAACAAACACAGAGATGGAGAGAGAGACATGGCTGGAGAGGGAGTAAAAGACAACTAATGAGAGAGGACCTGAGAGAGAGAGTCAGAGAGGGCTTGTATAGTTTTCATTATGTGGGTTATGCTGCAGCGACAAATTTAGAGTGTCCTGATTTTCTTGAGTCACTGATCCCTGGGTACCAGCAGTAGTCCGTGCCACACTGCCAACATCCTGACCGCACAAAGACGTGGTCACACACACACTCCGACCACACTTACACACCACACTCGTGTCAGGAACCACTTGACCGACCTGAGAGAACAGCCTCTCATCAAGGGATCGCCGTATCACAAACCCAGCACACCAGAAAATTCACTTCTGTCAACAAACATAAATCCTGAAGATTATCAGTTTTCACTCCAAGACTAACCGGATCCAATGAAACGCCTTCAGATGCGTGCGTTATAGTATGAAAATATTCAAATGCGCAACAAAGACTGAGATGATGTCATTTAAATATAAACCCCTTCATGAATTGAGATAAAAATGGATAAGCCCCGCCCCTTTCCCATTAACCAGAGAGAACTCTGCAGATAACATATTGAAAAGATTTTCTTAATGATTAGTATTTTTGTCTTTTTCTTCCCCAAATACAAATATCTAATCCTAAATCAAGATAGAGCAACTTAAGAAGCAAAATGACATAAGATATTAAGTCTTGATGTCTGAAAAAAATTAAAATTAATTGAGTTTATGCTTAAAACAAGAGCAAATATCTGCTAATGCGGAAAAAAATAAATTAAATAGTTTTCCCTTTATCTGCCTTTACCCAACTGGCAGATATTTGTTCTTGTTTTAAGTTTAAACTCACTTAATTTGATTATTATCATTTTTAATTATTTTGCTTGTATCTTAATTAAAGAGTGTTTAGATATTTGTAGTGGGAAAAAAAGACAAAAAACTAAAATAATTTTTTGCAGCATTATTTATGATATTGTACTGACAAAAGTACAAAAAAGGCAAAAAAAAATGTAATTTGTACTTATTACACAAAAACAGAAGCACCGGAAACATCTGGAAACAGCATTTTCAACATCCCATCACATTTTACTGGTTTATTTCCTGTGTTTCATTCTTTTTGTACCATTTAAACAGTTACGCAATGTTTTTTGAGATTACATATGAGAATCGAAGACAAAAAAAGACTGTCCCCATTACCTTCCTCGGCATACTTTAATCAAAACGGACCCTTCGAGGTAAAAATCCTAGATACTACTAGTAAAAACAGCATTGACACAATGTCAGACAAAAAAAGCAGAGCTGTTCAAACTCCTCTGTGTGCATGCAGCGCAACGGACCAGACACTTCTGTGACTTCATGCGCTAGCCACTCTCAGACAACAAAGGAGTATGTCTGGACAAGGAATACGTCACCTGCTGCGGTCAAGGTGCCTATGCCGGAGCAACGGGAAAAAAACAATGGCTCCAAGAGAATTTGACACCTTTACAAAGAACAGACAGCCACATCTAAAGCTTTCGATGCTCAAATCATTTTATTCTCCATTACTGATTTCATACATCGCTGGCACGTTAAACCGCTCTGTGTGTTGCTGTCATTGATAAATTAGCATCATGTTATTTATTAGTATACATAAAGCTGTCATAATCCTTACGTCTGTCCAATTTTTAATGCATCCTCTATCGTAACCCCCTCTCCATGCCTTTTTTCATCCCCTGCTCTCAAACCAATCGGGCACTTTCACTGGCTCATAGTGTTGCGTCACCATAGCAACAGCTGACGTATGCAAAAAACTACCCTAAAAGTTTTTTCCTTGTTTGCAGGAATGTGCATGAGTGTGTGTGCATGCATGTTTGTGGTTCACTTATGTGTTTGTTTGTGCCTCCTTGTGCTTTTTTAACATTTAAACAGTTAAATAAATATCTAGTTAAACAATTACTAGAGATGCACCAATGTATCTGCCAATTTTTTATTAATTTAAAACCATCAGCATATCGGATATAGGATGAAAAAGGTAGGATGAACAGATACCGATGGCTTTTTAATTAACTGCATGAAGGCACTGAGTTGTATAATGTCTGATGTATAATCCAACGTCTTTCTCTGGTTAAAATAATTAAATACTTGCCAAAATTAAATGAAACCGCAGGGCTTGACAATAAGGACTGCCCGGTGCCAGCATGAACAGCGTTCAGGACAGTTGACGGAACTGTCACTGTCCCGATCTGGGGTGCGTTTCCCAAAAGCATCGTTAGCCAACTACAGTCGCAAGTTCCATTGAATTGTATTGGTAATGACGGAACTTGTGACCATAGTTAGCTTCAGGAAACGCACCCCAGGCCAGTGCTGCATTGTCACGAAAGTTTGTCGTTTTGCATGTATTTTTAAGCCTTGGGAATTTAAATATTCAAGAGCAAGAAGATGCAAAAGAGAACTCAATTTGGTACTCACTGTGTGAGAAGACACACATCCAGCGCGTGCCCGGAAAGACACGTCTCAGACAGCGTGCAAATACTGAATCGAGTTCTCTTTCGCTTCTTCTCGGCTTGAACAAACAAATTCACACAAAATGATATCAAAATGCCCACAGTAAACACAGTCGTTATGGCTTAAGTGAATGTAAACAGCTAAGAAATAAAATGCTTGTGTACTATCAGTATATTGGATCCCTGTAGCTCTTAAAGTGACAGCAGCCTAATATTCCTGCTGCGCTGCTGTCTGTGTTTAATGTTAATCAAACAACAAAAAACAAAAAAACAATTGCTCACTGCTCTTGATTAAATAACTTTTGTAACTTTTCACACTTTAAATAGTTAACCCTGGGTCACTCTAAACCCTGGGTAAACAGAATATTGTGTTATCTTGCTTCACGTTTCACACTGCTCATAATTTACCCGGGGTTAACAATTAATCCTGGGTATTCGTAAGCTGACTTTCACATTGTACGTTCCTAAACCCTGGGTTAAAGTTCTTATTTGCATATTTGTGGTGTCAGTGTCATTGCTTGGATAAACGCAACATGCGACCAGTTTACATAACTCCAGCATTGCGCATCCTCATATTATATATTGCCAACTGTACTAACAAGTTTATGCTGTATGGACATTTCGGACTATAAAGGATGCAACAATCTCTTCTTCACTCAAATTGTCATGTTTTCAGTCAGCATTTGGCAGTTTTCCTCTCAAATGCTGAATTTACTGTTTATATGCAATGCACAGTGTTTCCGTTACTGTCCAGTATGAGTACGCGATTGGTTATCTGTTGCTAAGCGTCTAGCTGTAACATTCTAACACCGCATCGTTTCCCACTGTACAAGTTTGGCACAGCAGTGCGGGGTTAACACCGCAAAAGCGGCTCTGGAGCAGGGTTTCATAACCCCGAGTAAAAAGCTAAGCTAACCCCACTTCTAAATTAAAAGTGTGAAACGTTCCTTTACCCAGGGTTAAAAGTGGTGTTTAGATCGACGATAACCCGGGGTTAAGTGCAGTGTGAAAAGCCCTAATAAGGATAATATTTTTATACAGAAGTGTTATCTTATATTTACATTTACACTGTGGCGACCCCTGACAAGAAAGGGAGCAAGCCGAAAGAGAGAGTGTTAAGGTGCATTCATGCCATATCGTAATTACTGTAACTACGAGATTCTGGCTCGTAAAAAGCATTCACGTCCTCGTAAAGCTCGTAATTCAATTTGTAAGCTGGGAGTTTTCTGAAAGCTCTCACCTGTACCACCTGACTGTAGATTAATTTAGGCGTTGATCGTGGTGCCATAGAAACGCATAATTCCCAGTCCGAGGACGTGAACAGCTCCGAATATAACGTCACGTGTTGTCATCTCAAGATTACGGTAATTACGCGGTACCGTGAATGCAGCATTATCTTACATTTGATTACTTTATTGAGTTTCTGTACCTGAAAACTACTGTAAAGCACTGTTTATTTCATATGCATATTTGTTCTGTATTATTTATTTATTTATTTTGAGAGTTAAATGGATCCAATCCATGTTCACTGAAGATAATTTGATGATGCAGCAATAAACTAACTTGTATATCTTAATGCATGCGTTTTTGAACTTTGCTACTATAAAACATGATCCAAACAGTAATCTATTTTAATGACAACAGTTATATCGGAATCGGCCAATCATTGTTTGTTAAAATCAATATCGTATCGGCCAAAAAAAATCCTATTGGTGCATCCCTAACAATTACCCAATGTTTTTTGAGATTACAAAGGAGAATGGATGTGTATATATGTGTATGCATGTACATACGCGGTTCGCTAAGGAGTCCTCTTTGTGCTTTTTTGAACAGTTAATGTTCCTTTCTAACAATTTAACAGCTAATGCATGAACAAGTGCAATGACAAAAAATGGTCAAGAACAACCTAAATCACCCAGGCAGCCTGTTTTTACAGTCACTAGCTAACAGTGTACGAGCTCTTTGCTTTGTTATATACAGGTCTAGTGTCCCTCTCCGTCGTCAACATTTCCTCATGTCGTCTCTTATTTGTCCGCAGCCTCATCCGACGCTTTCCCTTGATCATCTTCCCGCTTTGCTTCTCTAGATTCGCCCTTGCCATTCCTGACAGCGAGGAGAAACACCTCTTTCCCCGTGTCGCTCTCTCATTCTCATCTTCCTCTTCACACTTCTCTCTCCTCATCCTTTTCTCCCCTCCATCCCTCGTTCCTCTCCTTCTCGTTCTTTGTCCCTCTATCTGTGCAGCCCAGAGTTGCTATAGAAACCGATCTATTTGAAATAGGAGGGAAGGAAAATTATTTCTCGCAGGTTTCTACTCTTCCCCCATTTCGCTCCATTCTCGGCTGCCGCGTCTTGTCTTCTGCAGCATTTATAGAGCTGATTTTAACATTATTTATTTTGCGTGAATGGCTGTTGGGGCTATTGTTGCCATGGCTACTGTGGGAACATTGACATAATATTACATACAGTGACCATGGCAACCTCAAGGGTCATCAGCAGAGTGCTATGCTAATGCCTGGACGGACTGTCCACTTTCAATAGGCAGAGGCTTGAAGTATTACCTAATACCTCACAGACATCCTTTCAGTGCACTAAATATTTGGCTTTCCAAACAAATATCAAGAGGCTGAGAATGCCAGATGTGGTTTGTGTGTGTGTGAACGCAAATGAGGAAACACGCACAGACCGACATTAAACTCGCTCTCAGAAGACATTCATTGCTGTTTCATCATATGCCTTTTATTTTATGACTTTGACGTACTTTGATGCAAAAGAATGGAAAACACTTGTCATTAAAAAGCAAGCGCTCCACTCAACTGTGGGAATCTCCTTCAATGCCGATCTAAAGATGAGCTATGCTGATGAGTAACTAGCCAAGGGTCATTAATGTCTAAATGATGTTTACATGCTCTTAATGTATTCATCAGTAGCTTCAAGTCAACATGAAATGCCGTTTACAACCCATTTTACTTCAGTGTTATTTCAAAATAAAAAATAAAATGCATTTACGAGTAGGGTTGCAAAATTCCGGGAATTTTCAAAGTTGGAAATTTTCTATGGGAATTAATGGAAAGATATAGGAATTAACAGGAATATATGGGAATTAATGTGGATAAACTGGAAATTTGCAAAATTGCAGGTTAGCCTATAACAGGGAACTTAAATGTAGTTGGAAAAAAAAACATTTTGCAGCATAATCTTGAATAAAACAAGCAGATTTAATGCAAATTCATTTTACATTTTTAATCTGACTTTTTTGGGGGGACGGGGGATCACAGGGAATATTATTTTATTCAACATTCATGCTTTTTTGTTGTTCAATGAAAGAATCGATTAAAGTTCTACTCACAAATAAATCAAAGTCAAAAATTTCATTTTTTAAAATTTGTATTAGTTTGCATGCATGTCTGCTTAAATGTTTATATTTATGTTTGTATATGATACAGTTTGTATACATTGCCCCAAATTTCCAATTAATTCCCTTTAAAAGAGAGATTTTTACCAGATTTTTTTTTTTTTTTTATATTCAACAAAAAATTTATTTATTTTATCTATCAGCAATAGATCGTTCCAGTGGCCTTGGTTCCGAAACTATTTTTCAACCAATTGTAAAAACCTTTCGGAACACACACTACCTTTCAGCATGTTACTTCAACCAGCAAATACCCACACTTGACTGCTGCACTCTATTGATTGGATTGAGAAAAGTGGAAGTCACATACCAGAACGGAGACAAGCAGTTGAAGGAGAGGGGTTGAAAAGTTGTTTCAGAGGTGGAGCTAGTTACTACAGTTAGATAAAAGTTTTTAGGTTTTTTTTGCTAACACTTCACATTCAGGTTCAATTTGTTAACATTAATGCAATAGGTATGAGAAACTAACAATGAACAACACTTTTGTAGCATTTAATAAACTAGATTAATATTAATTTATACATTTTGGTTTCACAGACAAAGCTTAAGCTAGTCCCAGACTGAAATGCATGTTTGAGCTGTTTTAACTTAAAGCAACTTGCACTGACATATCTTAAAATATGTCACTGCCATTGTTTTGTCTCAAGATGTACATTTATAAAATCTTCTTAAATACCCTAACTGAACTAAGGCCTAATCCTGGTTTAGTCTAAGCCCTGTCTGTGAAACCGGGCCTTAGAGTACTAATAACATCTAACATTTTAAGTTCAATTAATAGGCCTATTAATGTATTATGAACAAACATGAGTTGACAATCAACAATAGTAAATGAATAAACATTAACCTAAATTTTAATAAATTTATGTAAAAAGTATTGTTTATTGTTGCATTAATTGAAGGTTACTGAAAAAGTGTTAACTTGCACTAATGAATGCTCCTCAGTAAGCCCAGGAACATACGTTAGTAAAGTCAAAAGGTCTATTTTGGTTTCACATTGACTTTACAATGCATCTTTGTATTGAGTCAGCACCGGAACAGCTAGCATTTTTAACAGCTCTACATTTTGGTCCACAACCTCACAGGGTGACCGGTAATAATGCTTTTTGATGCAGAACGCCTCGCTGTCTCCCCAACTGTGAACGGCTTTTATTGCAGGTCGGCTGATTGGCCGAATTCGTCGATCAGCCCTCCCTGATTTGAAAACTTCAGAGAACGAGAAATGACATCACCATAATCATCAGCCACATTCCATTGCGGTGGGGGAGGGGAAGCGGTGGGAGGGGATGTCTGAAAAACTCCCCACACACACAGATAAACACACACACACACACACACACAACAGAGGAGAATCTCATCAGTGTCTACAGTACAGAGTGGCCTCTTCATCATGCGCTCTCTTTTAATTCATGTGCTTCTCCATCTCTCTCTCTCTCTCTCCCTCTCTCTTTTTTTCCTCTGTCCCTGTTTCCCTCTCCCATTCCGTGACCCCTCCCCCTCTCCTCTGACTACAGGAATGTAAGAAACACATCTGGAACTTATTAGAAAGAGGGAAGGGGGAAAACGAACTGGGGGATGGAAAGAGGGAGAAGGGAAAAATGAGAAGACTGAGGGAGTGAGGAACGACAAAAGAATGAAAAGCAGACCGAGGGCCAGAACAAGGGGCCACTCAACAAAACCATTTCTGGAAAGAAAGAGATGTGCAATGCAGGAGCGAAGGCGAATTTTAAAGGCATAGTTCCCCAGAAAATTAAAATTCGGACATTATTTGCAACATGTCGCTGCAAACACGTATGACTTTTTCTGTGAAACTCAAAAGGTGACATTTTGAAGAATGTTAGGGTTGTTTTTTGTCCATACAGTGACAAAGAGTGGGAACTAGAGCTTTCAAACTTTATTAAGAAAGCAGAAACACTGTAAAAGTATCATAAAAGTAGACTTCATGGCATATATTGTAAGGTTTCAATGCATGACACTTTTGTCTAACATCAACAAAAAAAAAAAACTTGTATGACAAATTATTGATTTAGTCCGACTGAAAGTGAATGAGTTGAACTCGAGATTCGAATCATTCCAATTTGTGAACTGAGTTTTGTGAACCAGATGAACTGATTAATTGAAAAGAAGTTACTAGTAGATATGTACATGTTTATGGTATTTTATTGAAGCTTGAAAGCTCCAGTTGCTATTCATTGTAGTTGTATGTGGGGGGGGGTTCTCCTGCAGTGTTCAACAGAAGAAATAAATGCAAGTTCAGATTATGACATGAGTATATGATGAAGGAATTTTCATTTTTGGTTAAACTATTCTTTTAAACAAAGTAACAGCTGAGCTAACGCTGACAAAACACAATGTGAATGAATGGAAGGCTGTTCGTCTGAAGGGAAACATGGCATGTTCAAAATCGTTTCAATGAGATGGGATGTGGGAGCCCCTAAAAGAGGCGAGGGGGGTTCAAAGATCCTCGTCTAAGCCGGGCCTTTGAACTTTTCCCCCCTCACATTCATTGGAAGCAAGAGAAAGAGAGAGATTGGAGAAGAGAGGGTGTGAGCAGCCTCTTCTATGAGAGCAGTCGGGCATGAGTAATAATGCCTTTCTCTCCCTCTGGCCTAAAGCACACCCCCCTCTAGTTCCCCCTTCACCCATCCACCCCTCAACAACAACAAAAAGAAAACTCAAATCTTTGTCAATTCAGTCCCTCAACTTCACCCACCTGTCCCCAGTGTCGTCTTTTCTTACACTCACCTCCAGACACAACGATACTAAAACTACATATTTTTAAAATCCACAAGTAGGTGGGTTTCCTGAACGATTAATTGACTAATCGGTCTCAAAGTCGTGATGAAACAGAAGTAGTGACAGATGTTTTCCTCTGTAATGTGACGCACATTCAAGAAAAACAGATTATCTGGGGGGAAAAAGTAGGGTGGAGACTTGGTTCTATCTATCATCGGTTGTTGACTGTATGGAGGCAGATCTGAATGTGATCTTGCAGTCGATTGTGGAGTTGCAGGGTTTAAGCAGACTAAAAGATTGAAGAAGTCCGGCATACGTCATAGAATGCAGGGGTCTTGATGCCCATTTTTAAAGGTGCAAAGGTATTATTTATTTTAAAAACCATAAAAGGAACATGCATTGCTCATGCCAGGATGCTGAAAATAGCAAAACACAGCAATATCCATTATTACATCATATGCTCTATATAAATATCCTTCTATAACAAGCTGATACAGACCACAAACCAATTCCTCAATTAGATTTTATCTTTAAGGGGTAGTTCGTCCAAAAGAGAGAAGAAAGAAAGTCATACAGATTTGGAACGATTCACACCATTTTTTTTGTTTGTTTATTATTTACATTATCTCATGAGGAACTGGCTGAAAGTTATTCGCTGGTACTCTGCAGAAGAAATTTAATTCTCAAATCGTGTTCAGAAACAAATATGGTGAATCAATACATCACATCACTGACACAAAGAGACTCTGGTTGAATATGTGAGAATGAGACCAGATTTTCACTCTCCAATTTCGGTTTCTTACATAAAACTATCAAACAATTAGGCTCTAAAATTAGGAAAAAAGTGCACAAGTCAAACAAACCTGCTTTATAGTGTTTTTGGAGCTTGATAGATTTTGTTGCTTTAAGATCCTTTAAAAATCGCTGATACTGAGCCGGTGTTTGGACGTAAACTTGGAAACCTGCACTGCGTTCACTACGTCAACTGCGTATGACAACAGTTCAAATTGTTCAATAAAGTTGTTCTTTTTGTTTTGTTTTTGCACACAAAAAAGTATTCTTGTTGCTTGATGACATTAAGGTTGAACCACTGTAGTCACGTTGACTATATGAACGATGTCTTTGCTACCTTTATGGAGCTCAAAAGGTGCAATGACGTTGCTGTCTACGTGTGCTTCAGAAACTCTCTGATTTCATCATAAATATCTTAATTTGTGTTCTGAAGATGAACGAAGGTCTTACGGGTTTGGGACGACATGAGAGTGAGTACCTAATGACAGAAATTTCATTTTTGGGTGAACTAACCCTTAAGTGTTCAATGGAAAGAAACAGCAAATGGGTTTGGAACAACATGGGCGACAGTAAATGAAATGCTTTGTGAGCTATTATTACAAACAGAGCAGGTGTGCTCAATACTTCTCACAGAGATCTACCTTCAGTTCTAACCCTGCTTATACACACACCTGCCTGTAATTTACATGTGAACCTGAAGACCGTAATTAGCTGGTTCAGATGAGTTTGATTAGATATGGAACTCAGCAGGAACACAGATATCCACTAACAGGAATTGAATATCCATTTCTGCCTATCATTCCACAGAGATAAAGTGTGGAAGGAAAAAAAGTAGCTAAATTTCTTTCTTCTTCACAAAAACCCTTTAGATTGTGTTGTAAAGCAATTTATCAACTTATATGTCTAAAAGTGCCAACTTATATGTCTAAAAATTTTAAAAAGTTCCAAATTTTGTTTTGGATGTCTCCTACAATAGGTTTACATATATCCAAGGTCAAAAAACACTATTTTTCTCTAATAATATTCATTGCAAACCACATAATTTCTCAAAGAGTCTGAAAATACTTTCTACTGAGAATCAGTCTTTCTAAACCCCTCCTTTGTGAGAGCCTGCTCTGCTCTGATTGGTCAGACAGCTCAATCTGTTGTGATTGGTTGATTACAGCACGTGTCGGAAGCGAAACGGCCATTAGCATATCTCAATTTCAGATTTTACCGTATCAATTCCAGTCCTCATTCCTTTGAACTGTGTGCAAAAACAGCATCTACTCGACATGTCGACAACACGAACCAAACTCTTCCAGGCCTCAACTACAACTACAGTTATTGAGGGTCAAAGTAGATGCTGTTTGCTGGCAGCCAATGAAGACCATAGGCTTGGATTATGCAAATGTGTTACATTGTTACGTAGGTTGTAACATGAAGTGAGACTGGAATTACTGATGACTCGTTTCAGCAGTTCAGAATTGATTCTTTCTTTTAGGAGACAATAACATTATTATCTTTAAAATTTTGCAGACCTTTTACATTCACAGACAGCTACTGTATATTACACAGTGCATGACAGGTAATATTCGAAAATGCATAACAGGGGCACTTTAACCATAAGAAATACTGATACAACAGGAAATCATGCTGACACCGCACACGATCACCTCATTGATATGATGCTGTGTTGCATTGCATATGGATTTTTTAAAGACAAAATTAGAAATAATCAAGAGAAAAAATTGTAATGCATAATAAAAATACATTATCAAAGTCCTGCAACGTTGTATGATTGAACATAATTCTTCGTAAAAGGTTAAATTACAGGACATGCCTGTACAAAGAGTGATTCATGATACTACTGCAGGTTTTATTAGAGGTTTTGCTTCTGAATGACTCCTGGCTGCTATGATGGAGTGCGCCTGATGCTTAAACTCACATTACAACGTCTTTTCACTGTACAAATTATAGACCTCTTCGTTATAATGCACAAGTAAAACAACACCTGACATGTTTAAGAACGCCTGACAAACTCATAATGAACATCACAGGGGGGAAAATTCACTGCTTGGGTAACAAAAAAAGGAAAAGTTATTATCTCTACTCATTATCAGGACAGAACATGACAACAAGGAACATTCGGTACAGTATGTGCAGATGGAGTCACATACACTCACTGCCGTCTCCTGAGCAGGTTACTATGCTTCGCAATGTGTGCTTAATGTTGACCTATATTACTACACTGCATACAGCACTATTGAACAGTTATTAGAAGGACAATGGCTGCATTGTTGTGAGGTCATCACAATTGTCTCTGCTAACCTTTTAAAAGTCATTACAGTTTATTTGAAGGGCCAATTTACAAGTCATGTTGCTTTATGAGCCGAGGCGTCTGACCCGAGTATATCATTTTCTCAGCACCGATGCCTTTATACGTTCACAATAAATCATTACAGATGACATCAGTGCATGTGCATCACTGTACAGTTGCTCCAACAAAACTAATGCAGTCAACTTTCAGTTATCATTTACTCATTTCAAATGCCCAAATGACTAAAATTCTGTCTTTTGTTTTTTCTCAGACAAAACAAAGTTAAACAGATTCGGGGAAAAAACACTGAGGTTGAGTGTGAACATTTGAGTGTGAACTATCCCTTTAATGTGCTCTTGCTACCTGTACCTTTCACACGGTACTTTCATTCATTCTAGTGAGTCATTCTGTATTCTGCTTCATTTTATAATAGCTTTAAACATTGTGTGATGCTGAACAAAGCCGTGTCTGTATCCCTGGAAGACAAATCTCCCCAGATCTTGTCGCATACTGACGTTCAAAGCACCTGAACCTGTTTTCAAAAGGTATTTCTCGATGAATATGCATGTTTCTGCTTTGATTCTGGACCTTGTGAGAACGGGTTACATCATTCGTTACCTTCCTGGGACAAAAACACGCCCCTCACCTATGATGGAGTGGTCTGTACCTGCTCTCTGCCTCACATACGCACACATGCACAGTGTGTGACAGTAGACAATAGGGAGGGTGTCCGCATAGGCGCGATCACGGGAAAAGATGCTGTAATCTAACAGGTAGAGCACTGTGCTGTCGCCTAGCAACTCGCTGGATACATTAATACAGGCGCACCTGGATTTGCACAATGCAAAACATTAATTGGCCGTGCTATGTCCATTGAAAATTCTGTGATGAAACGTACTTTACTGTGAGTGTCAGACATGCGCAGGTGCTGAAAATACCTACATGACCCCGAGAAAAGCAAACGAAGTGGTGCGTTTCTTTATGCGGGAGTCTGTCAGAGAACCCCTGCATGCGTGTGCATGTGCGCGTGTCCTCCCCCCCCCCTTCAAACCTCTAGTCTAATTTGTATTCTCATGACGAGAGCATGTTTGACGGGAGGGACCGCCGTTCTTCAGTCCTCCGCACTGCCAGAGTTGTTTCAGTCATCCCGTCATTGAGGGATCGCACGACATCACTGGTAACTTTGCGCGTGGAACGCAAAGGTCACGTTGCACCTTTATGACCGGACAGATATGAACGCTATGAGATCCACAGTACATCTCCCCCCGTTCTCCTATTTCTCTCGCATATACGCTCACACATATACAACTTTCACCTCGCGGTTCATTAAGCTGAGTCTCTTACCTCTGTGGAAACTCAACGCCAAACTCAGAAGCAGCAGCAGTCCCTGCATGGTTCAAATCTCCTCATGGGGAGCGTCAAAATCCCTCCAACGGTGGATTATAATCCTTCCATTCACGTGTTTGCTGTGTATTGCCCCTTTTCTCCCCCCTTCGCTACTTTTTAACGCATTTCTGGTCGTTTTTCTTCAGCCGTTCCCTCTTTTGCCCTCCTCTCTTGCGTCCTCAACGACGCTCCGGTTTCTTATTAGTGGCACATTCCTTGTTCATCTCTCTTTCTCTCTCTCTCTCTCTCTCTCTCTCACTCTCTCTCTCTCTCTCGTGTCAGCAGCTGCTCCCTCCCTTTCTGTTTCTTTTCAGTGAGTCCAATTCATGAACGAATCGTTCTCTTGAACTGAATCTTTTCAGTGATTCTGATTAACCGGTTTGTTTACGAATCGGACTGAATCTGTTCTAACGGCTTTCGAATCAAATAACTCGCTGACTCATGAATCAGCACTTTTCTTTTAGATATCGAATCAGAGAATCATTCCAAAGTGCGCAAAAAGCCTTCATTTGCTTTGTTTTCCCACTTAACTTTTAGACCATTATACGTACTTTGGTTATGTAGGTGTTTTTTTTAATGCAGGTTCGACCCGTCATGGTATTGTCCCGGCCTCGACCCTTAAAGGGTTAGTTAACACTTTCAAATGCCCAGAAAGGTACTAAAGACATATTTAAAACAGTTCATGTGACTACAGTTGTTCATCTTTAATGTTATGAAGTGACAAGAATACTTTTTGTGCGCCAAAAAAACAAACAAAATAACGAGTTTATTCAACAATATCACGTGATGGGCGATTTTAAAACACTGCTTCATGAAGCTTCGAAGCTTTACGAATCATTTGTTTCGAATCAGTGGTTCGGAGCGTGTATCAAACTGCCAAAGTCACGTGAACCACCGACATTTCCTAATGAGGTAACAGTAGGTGTGTTCGACATCGGCTGCGGCTGGATGCAACCGATCGGCGAGAGTAGCCGTGTGCAGGCGGGGAGGAGCTGAAAACGGAGACATGAAGTCGGACACTTTCTGCTTCTCGTAGTGACACTCACGTGGTGTTTGCATACTTTATCACAGCTGAAGTGAAATAAATGCAATATTTGACTAATACACTGATGTTTCAGAGACATTTTCATTCAAAACTTTATGTAGCTACTGCTTACAGCGTCTGTTTTTACAAGAATAAAGTTCAACATAAGCATATGTTATTTAAATAACAATGTAGAGGGGTCTTTGTTTTTTATCCGTTTTATTTAGATAAACATGACACTACATCGCGACTACATGAAAAGAGCTTTAACTGTTATAAAACGACAGATTTTTGAGCATTAGTGGAGCTGAAGGCGTAACAATAAACACGAAACACACGTGATCGTTGTCATGCGGTGAATCCGGCCAATCGTGAAACAGTGCGGTGAATCCGGCCAATCGTGAAACAGCTGTGTCGTCATCAGAGCTCGTGCAGCTCCTCTTGAGAAACTGCGCTGGCTGCCTCAGGCGGCTGATCTGGAATCGCTCTCGCGGTACTTTGAAGCCATACGTCACAGTCACATGGCGTCGGCGCTGTCTCAAGTCGCACAAAATTTCTTACCGGCATGCACTGCTTCAAGTCAGCCGCCGATCGGTCTGTGCGGCGCTGCATGAGCTCGAACACACCTGAAGTCTCGTTTACTGAAATCACGTGACTTTGGTAGTAAAGGGTGAACTAACCTTTTAAGTTTTTTTGTCTGATCAGTTTAATAATTCACTAAATCGCCTCTATCCAGGGATGTAGCTTTGGGTTAATTTTTTTTTTTTTTTTGCACATAGCACTGGTGCTGCAGAGGTTTAAAGTTCTGTAGCACAGGCCACACAATTGTAGCACAAGTAGGCTATAAAAAGAGCATTTCCCCCTTTATACTTTGAAGAGCTTAAACTATTCGCTGAACCGACAGAATCGGTTCTTTGAAACGAACGTTCGAAAGAACCGATTCTCGGAACTGAGTCGAAGTCTCCATCACTATTTCCCTTTTACCCATCCCAGTTCAGTTGCCCTCCCTCTTTAGAACTCCACAGCGACAAAGAGAATAGACCCCGCGGGTGCGAAGGCATAAACCACCTCCTTCATCGTATCGTAGAGATTGGACTCGCATTTTTCAGTGTGCGTTCATGGTTCATCCCTGCTGGAAGGAGAAGGACTTTGAGGGGCAAAATATTGGCAGCATTAGCTTACTGGATGTAGGCTACTGTAATATGCCAGTGAATATGAAAAATATAGAAACGCAGTTATTAATTTAAACTTGTCTATGGATGCATTTGCAGTTTGGCAGCACGAGGATATTAAGATCCCTGGACTGTCAAATATGTAATCCTGGGTTTCTATCGTGATCACTTTCAGACTTAACGTTTTCTGAACGTATGTAGGCTACATATCTTTGTGTGCTCTGCCATCTGCTGGACAGAATCAGAACTAGTGGACAGAATTTGGACTAGTGACCAAATTAGCCTACTGGAGATATTAGATCGGACTGTACGACAATGTTATCATTATAAACTTCTGATATAGGCTATTTACTACCCAGAATCAATGCAAAAGAATTGTTTTGACCATAAAATAACCCTGATTTGTAATTTGCGTTTTCTCTTTTATACATAAGATAAGAAAAGTAGGTAAATATGTTATGGTGCCTGAACTACTTAATGTAAATTGGATAATGCTATTTAAAAAATGCTCAATAGGCCTATTGAAATAATTCAATTTAAATGTCGTATTTACCTCATTTATCTCAATATGTTAAGCCAAAATGGGCTGTGAACAAAGAAACACCTGCTCTTTTAATGTATTACAATTCTTTCTAATAAAATGAATAACATGGCATTACAATAAATGTGTTATGGCATTAAAATAAAGGCATTAAATGTGCATATTGTGAAGGGATTGAGTGAAGAAATATTGGGTGTTAGAACAGTAATATATAACATTATCATGGCCATAATATTAAAAAGCAATTTCACTTAATCACTGTAACCATTCTGTTAACCTGTGAACCTGTGTGCCTGTGACAATGAGAAAGAGAATTATATATATACGTATATATATATATAAATTATTTTGCAAATATTAGTTGTTGTTTTTTCTCAAAATCACACCAATCAAAACAGTTGATGCATGTAATTTGTGATTGGATAGTGAATATTTATTCTATTAATCAGTCAGTCCATTTCCAATTCTTCAACATCATCTCGATTTTCAGGGTTTACATTTCTTACATTATTCTGCATGCTTTTGGTCAAAGCACAAAGATACAAATATGCCTTAAGCTATTACACTTATTTACACTTAAATCGTTGATGTGCACAAAAGGCACTATAAAAGCTATTAACATGCTCCATCCGAGAGCTGCACTGCATCTCTGCCGGGACTCGAACCCGGAGCCTCTGGATTAGAAGTCCAGCGCGCTATTCCATTGCGCCACAGAGACCGAGCCAATAAAAATTGATCAGACCCGCTTTAGAGACACACTGCACGGCGTATGCCTTCATCAGCATCCAGCAGCATCAGGACCACACTGTCGCCATTTTGGATCTCTGCGGACTGCCAGTAGAGGGAGCTCTAAGCGCAACTAAACAGCAGCTCTGAGCCAACATGGCGGACTCCTGCGCAGATGATTGAATTGCTGTTTATGCAACTTGAAAAACTTTTACTTTTCAAGATTTTAGATTCAAATATACAAATATTTATCACGGTTACCATATTTTGGCTATTATAGTACTTATTATTAGACTTTAAGACTGTAAGAACAATAGTACATTTGTAAAATGTATTTCTTTCTTTTTATCCTATTTTTTCCTTTGCTCGACAACCAACACTTATTTTTATTTGACTTCGTCGAATAATTAAATGAGTTGTAAAGATGTGTCCAACTCTAAACAGGATACCCAGCCATGCTAACAATGTAATTACAGCAAAATACCATGTTCTTTCATCCTTGATACGAGACAGAAAATATGAAAAAATAAAAATGAAATATTAACTTGTATTTATTTGAATATCTGAATGTTTGTGTGACTTTCTATATCCATTATTGTGTCTTATTTTCCTATTATTTAGTTACCAGCCAAAGTTGTCAATGTACAGTATATACACATTAGAGTCAAGAACAATTTGCCTTCTGGTATACAGTAAACCACACTTTAAAAATACATGTAACAATTCACAGTGTATAGAAAAGCAAATTTCTTTATATATACAGTATATATATATATAAACAATTGTAGCAGTATGTTTAGATTGTAAACTGTGCAAAAACACCCATGAGCCCATAAATGCGGCTATAAAAACAAGCATGTAAAAGTTCTGAAAAGGTGTGCAAAAGACAAAGATTCCACATTCCATTAATCTTTTTGGAGTGTATTTCTATCAAGCTGTATTGTGTTGCCCACTGGCCTCTGGATACACCGCTGGCTCCATATACCACATCAGGGATAGGCAATGTCGGTCCTGGAGTGCCGCTGTCCTGCAGAGTTCAGTTCCAACCCTAATCAAACACACCTGAACAAGCTAATCCATGTCTTCAGGATTATTCAGGCTGAAGCCACTAATAAGACCATTTCTACTAAGGCTACAGGCAGGTGAGTTTTTTTAATCAGTCTCTGCAGGACAGCAGCACTCCAGGACCGATGTTGCCCAATCCCTGTACCAGATAACCAGATCCAATCAACCTGCCGTAGGAAAGTCCATTGATTGCTTTTCTTATCTTCACAATACATTCAATGAAAACAAGCCTCTGTTGTCTCAGGAAGAGCAATTTACTGGCAACGCATAGCAAAATGCGTAATAAGTGAAGTCGAAGTCCATTCAAAAAAATGTAGGTGGAGCCTGGATTCATTATTCATTAACAGACAACAGGAGTTTGTTCCTCCTCATTGTGTAGACATTGTCCAGACAGTGTAAGTTCTGAGTGCACCCTGAGTCCATCCTGATTTACTGGATATTTCCAGTCATCAGAAATGTTTATTTTGGCTCATTTTTCATCATTGGTACAAATGGTGTGTCAGGTTCAAGACTTATCCTGCTTTCTACGACTTCTTCAAGGGGAATATACAGTCTGCTAGCTGCAGAACTCTAGTGGTGAAGAGATTAAATCAAGAATATTAATATAATAATAATAATATTTTAGTAGCATTTCATTTTACAGTCCTGTTCCACGTGTACATACAATGTGCTAATGATAGTTATTACAATAACTGGATAATAATTAGGTGCTAACCCTGAACCTACCCCTAACCTTAACCTTAACCCATGTAGTTACTTTATATTACCCAGTACTTTCTTGAGCAAATGCACTGCAAGTACACATGTGTGCATGCACTTTAAAATAAAGTTGTTTTTTTACAAGCAAATGTGTAAATTTGAGAGGTTTTAAACTGATTAATGATGACTGGCTGCACAATTTACCTGTAGTTCCTCTGGGGTTCTGATGTTGTTGATGAGCATGTCCTTAAAGAGAAGCGATGGCTCTGGGATTTTGGGGAATATGATGTCTTTATGTCTGAAGTAAGAGAAGCAAGTTTCAGTTTATTCTAGGCCTCAGTAATCATGTATATATTCAGTTCTTAGAACATGATAATATGCAATAATATTGCTTAATATTTGACATTTTTAAATCAAAGAGCAGAACAATGAATATCTAAATCACTCATCACCTTCTGAGCAGCACAAGAGAGACTAACAGGCAAAAGGAAACTATGAGCGGGATTATAATGACAGCCAGCAATGCAGGCAATTTCGGATCGTTGTCCTCTCCTACAAGAGCACAAAGAAAAACATTCAAGTTAATCTGTCAAAGACCAGAGGAAAGCACATTACGCTACGCTTACACTACCGTTCAAAGGTTCAAAGTCAGTGCAATTTTATACAAATGCTATGAAGAATCCAGAATAAAAATGTATCATGGTTTCAACAAAAATATAAATCAGCAAAACTGTAAAGTATGTATGAAAAGTATCATTTGACTGAAGACTGGAGATGTTGTTGAAAATTCAGCTTTGCCATCACAGAAATAAATTACATATTCAAACAGTTATTTTAAATTTTAATAATATTTCGAGATGTTTATTGTATTTTTGATTAAATACAATACATGCAGCCTTGGTGAGCATAAGAGACTTCTTTCAAACACATTAAAACAATATTGCCGACCTCAAACGGAATGGTAGTGTATTAACCTAAATGAAGTGGACTATACATATAAAAAGTCTAAAGGTTGTTTCATTAAGACTGATTTAAACATTTTTTCTTTTTGTTATACTGTATTAAGGTCACATTAAAACTGTCTTGGAAACTTGCCATGCATTCATCATTTAAAGGGATAATTCACCCTAAAATAAAAAATGAGTCACCATTTACTCACCCTGGTGTTGTTCTAATGTAGTTTACTGTTCTTTCTTTTTCAGACCACAAAAGGAGAATTAAAAAAAAAAAAAATGTCCCACTTGCCTTTATCCATATAATGGCAATGAATAATGACAAGCATTAAGCTTTTAAAAAAAGATGCGTCCCATGCGACACGTGTCGTATATTCCAAGTGGGACCATGTGACCATTCTTCTAATTTAAAAAGCTTGATGCTGGTCACGATTCACTGCCATTATATGGACGAGCGTGAGGGGGACATTTAAAAAAAAATAAAAATCTCCTTTTGTGGTCCGAAAAAGAAAGAAGGGTGTTATGGTATTAATACACCACCAGGGTAAGTAAATTATGTCATATTAGGTGAACTATCCCTTTAAATTTGCTACATTTTAAAATGCCATTTTTATTGTTTTCCCTTTGTAATGACTGTTCCAAGACTCGAATGGTTGAGGACCCAAACCCAGTATTTATTAAGGGGTAATCCACAATCATAATCCAAAATACAGGCAACAGGTCAAACACAAGTGAGCAGTCTAAACAAAGATAACGTCCAGGGCTAAGACAAAAACAAGGCAATCCAGGGAACATGAAAAAACAACAAAGATTCAGGGAACAGGGAACAAGGCTCAGAAATGCAGTACATCAGACTTACAAGACCTAACGATGAGTGATTGAATGAACCAGGTTTATATAGGCAGAAACTAACAAGGTAATGAACAACAGCTCAATGTAATCATGGCTGATAAGTCTGGGCAGTGAATTATGGGAAATTGAGTCTGTGTGAGGCAGTAGTCCTGGGTGGAGTGCCCTCTGGTGGCTATCAAGGGCACTCCCGCTGGTAATCATGACACCCTTGCTGCAGGCTTCCTTATACTATGAGAATTTAGCATGAAATATGACTTAAAACTTTGACAAACTAAACAAAGAGTGATTATTTGCAGGTTACTAGGTTCAGACGTACCATATTCCACCTCGTCACTCGGATCACTACGCCCGGCACCACAATTATGTGAGAAGATGACCTGCACTCTGGCTCTGTACTTGCAGGCTGGGTCATACTGCACCTCGTGCTGACATTTTTTGAGCTCTGCAGTTTCATTCTGTAAACACAACAACAGAAAAATATAGGATCAAAAAAATAAAAACTTTTTTTTGGATCTTGTTTATCATGACATTATGTGCTCCACTACATGGTGCAATAATAGTTCTGCTGAGGTCATGCTTGAACTGTGACTTTTAGTGAGAATGGAGAGGACCTGATCCTGTACTATTAAACAATAATGTAGAGGACAAGATTTACCTTATTGCACTTGCTGATTGTGTAGAGGTAACTGTAGCATTCCTTTGCAAACTCATCTAAATCTGATCCATTTGCTTGAAATAGGAGTTTTTGCCCGTCTCTATGGATTGTAAGTTGAGGTTTGTTTAGTTTCACTGCAAAATAAGTCCAAAAAAGAAAAAGAGAATTTTTGGTAGTGTATGTGTCTGTCTATTTAAGGAAACAGAGAAGAAACTTACATTATAAAAACTTACATTAATAATACAGTTATTGCAGTATTATTAAAGGTTTTACTCAATGTAGGCCCACACATCAACGCGATCAACTTTTCTTTTTTTCAAATATTTTACTGTTATGAAACTGACAACTCTCGACATTCATAGTTTTCAGTCACGTGACTGGTGCAGAGACCTGGAGGGCAAAATATCCATAGAACCGCAGCACAGGCCTGACGTCATTTATTTTCTAACCTTAACCAATGAAATTCGCTGTATGGCAGAGTTTCTGCTAAACTGTTTTGGGGAAAAAAATGACGCGAACCCGAAAAAAAATGGCATTGACGTGTGCACAGCCTGTAGCCCTGCAGGAAAAATCCCAGTGTCCTACTGACTGATTTGGCTGCTGCTCTATTACTTTCATTTATTTATTTACTTATTTATTATTACTTTATATTATTGCCTGCCTGATGTATACAAGCTATTTCTGAGTTTGGCTTTCAATTGTAACCAGTGGATTGGAAAAAAAAACCTGATAGCTCAATAAAAATTAAATGCCTAATAAATCATGGACTCGCTAGTGTTGTCTGCAACACTGTTTACCTCATATCTGGAGTGGCTTTTCCTGATGGATCTCATAGCTATAAGATACATTTCTGTGTGCGAGGCTACAAACGTTTGTTCCTTTTTTACATGCGTTTCTCAAAAATGCACTAAACACGAACACGCAAGTATGCGCTGAAGTGCTGAAATGTCAATCACTCATCACTGTAACCTGTAATTATCTAAATAACTTCATTATATTTAGCTTTTCTTCAGGGATATTCACCAATCAAGTGGTGCTTTTTTATCCTCAAATCCAAAGTGATAATGATGACAAATTGTAGGACCTGGGATGAATTTAGAAGTTAGAAGCAAAAGGAACAATGATATCACTTTCCCAACCTTTGTTTTATTATTCTTAAAAGTAATTATATTTGAATTAATAGTGGTTAGCTAAGTCTAAATGCGGAAGCAACCGTGCGTAGAGTCCATTGCACATAGAAGGGCGGATTCAAAGAGAAATAAGAAAAAGTGAGATTATAATGATGTCATAGAATTGTTTTAAATAATAAAATGTTAATTGCCCGACATAGCTTAAAAAAAACTTGGGTCTTCTCGGATCCATTCGGAAAAAGCACATTTATTTTAAATTACACGAGACCCGAGGCCACTAATACTGAACCCGACCTGTGGCACTCGTCTAAGTTTTGGACCCGAACCCGCTCGAGTCGGACCTCGGGTTTTTGCATCCAAGTGGACCCGTGAAGACCTCTACCAGGTGGGCGTTCCTATACGGCTGTGACGTCAGTTGAAAACAATGAATAATGTGCAGTTGTGGTGAAAAATCAAGTACCCCCAGGGAATCGGGTCTCCTTTAGGACCCAGAGTGATCCTAATGATTCAACGGGCTTTTAATAGGTAGTATTTTTAGTGCCTGATTATAATTCCTGCAAAATCACGTTATGATTTATAGTTTAAATTGCGTTATAATGAGTATTAATGTCTTTCAAATTACATGGTTCATAGTATATTACTGAAGCTATAGGTTGTGAAATTAAGCATTTCTCGTTCTTACTGTTTTTTTAGTTAGCTTATGTACCAGCATAACATACATCTACCCAATTAGCCTGCTAGATTAGCTTTATTATATTATATTATATTAGGTGTTTTTTGCTTCCAATATCTGTTTTCAGTTTGTTTTATTATGCAATACATAGGCATTCATTTTATATTTCAAGCATGTTGTTTGTGCACTTAATGTAATAAACATCATACAATAGTAAAATAGGTTATAATTAGTCAAGACATCACGATAACACATTTTGATCAGCCTGGGTCCTAAAGGAGACCCGATTCCTGGTAGGGGAGTCAGTTTCTCATGACACTGTAATTGAGGAAAAGTGAAAAGGTGCATGTTTACCGTATTCTACTGGACGTTTATCCGTGAACGTGTTGATTACGTAAGTACCATTGTAAGTGCCGTTGAACAGATAGAATATGTTCATCGTGTCCTTGAGATATTCATCGTGTATGATACATCCTCTGGTCTTCATAGTCTCATCAGGTTTACATTTTTTTACTGATTCATACCGAGGTAGCCTGAAACACAAGTTTACAACCAGTTCATGTATGCAAGAAACTTAAATGACAAATAAAAAGGGAAATATACAAAGCAATGGTGAGACAAACAGAAAATGACAAACCAGTAATATAAACTGAGGTCTTGGACATCAACAACAGGAATCCAAGTGCATTTCATCTTGCTGTGGGAATATTCATAGCTTCTGTTTTTCACCAGCCTCACTGAAATAAATTTGCAGATTTCAAATCAGTGCTCAAGATTGCAAAAGTGAAACATTTGGAATATGAGATTCATCTGTGGATTATGGAAGAGATGAATCTTAATGGTTGAGTTCCCTGATGTATAATAGATGCCATTATTCCCAAAAAAAAAAAATCATAGTTTGGTATGATTATGACTTGTATTAGACATAATGACCAGTTGCAGAAGGCCTTGATTTGCAAAAATGTGCGGTGATCATGGAAGTAAGTCTGACATTTATTTAGACATCTAAAGACTTGTTTAACTGCATATTTGACAAATGCCACTTTTAAAAAAAAACATGCTACTACTGCAGAGGGAGAAAGCAGAGATTCAGTGTGATCTAAAGCATTTGTTTATCGCATTTCAGCACAGATTGCTTAATGTCAGAATGTAATGCAGACTTCAAAATAGGCTTTTATTATAGGATGGAAGAGTTAAAAACTATATTGGACTCAATATTTAACCTGCAGCTCTTGATAATAACTTTTCATCTTGTGACTTTCTTCTTTGGTAAAATGAATCAAAGGATTCTGCAATCTGTATACAATAACACCATAACACAATCAAATAGTTTACATGCAAAAACAGGATACCATAAATACAGTAAGGTAAGATAAAACAATTAACCAATTTAATTACCTCAATGACTGAATAAACAAATAACATACTGCTCTTAATCATAATTGAGTTCGCTGCCACTGGATCAGTATAGAATGATAAAAAGTGGACACAATTTACATTAGATAGTTGGCTATAGAGTCGAGTACCTGAAGGTGGAGCTATGCTAATGTTTGTCGGTTGACTATTGTCTCGTTGTTCACAGTTTTCAGGGTTTGTTAGAACACTGATGCACAGTCCATTCTCATTGGAGATATTCAATTTACAGCCCAGGGTTTGGACTTTCCTGGTTTCGATTTCTCCTGAACAGTCCTGTTGGTGAAGGAGGATTTTTGTGTTAATAACTGCTGTAAGATATAGTTTGTACTTGTGTTCATTTTGTGTTGCTGTGTTTGTGCATTACTCCATACTGAGTAAAGAGAAGTCACTTTCTCATGAAAGCCTCCCCACCCACCAGTTATTCCTTTCCAAACAATACATTATTTTTTTTTTTACAAACATTTCCTCAATAACACTTTACAGTAAGGTTCATTTGGTAACATTAACTAACATAAACTAACCATGAGAAATACATTTGTTACTGTATTTGTTAATCTTTTGTAACGTTAGTTAATAAAAATACAGCTTGTTCATAGTTTGTTCTTGTTACTTCACAGTGCATTAACTAATGTTAACAAATGAAACTCTTGATTTTAATAATGTATTAGTAATTGTTGAAATTAACATTAACAAAGACTAATAAATGCTGTAGAAATGCAGTTCATTATAAGTTCATGTTAACTAATGAACCTTATTGTAAAGACTTGCCATTTCATCTTTACAATAGGGACCTAAGATGGTTGAAATGTGTGTAATATATTTCAGGAACTTTTGTGTTTTAATTGAATTACAGTGCAAAGCAACTGGTTTCATTTTGAACAAGAAGTAACTGACCACCTCAAACTACACAAGAGCATAACCAAAGTATTGCATCATGTAGTTGGACAAACCACACAAACTAATTTGCATTTATTCTCTTTCATTATTCCCTTTTTCTCATATACAGTACGTACATACATATAAAACACAGAAACAAAAACAATCACCAAAATGTTCCTCTTCCTCTCACTTCACCAAACCTTGTTATTGTGTATAATGTGTGTGTTGATGAGGGTCTTAGACTAGGAGGCTGGTCTAATCTAATGGTCAAAGTAACATAATGTGACATCAATGTGAAAATAAATGACTGGTTTTATTAACAGTTTTTCTAATTAAATGAAGCCTTTGTCAAGCTTTACAGTGTCAGTACAACTGCTCATACTCTTTGCTAACCTGATTGGCTCTCCTAGAAGGAAGTGACTTTTCAGAAGGATGTTTAACTCTGAAAGTCCCTAAAATGCCACAGGCTAGAGATGCACCGGTTGACTGGCTATAAATCAGAACAGGCTGGTTTTTACTCAAATTTTTTTGCTTTATTTTGGCCAATCTCTATTCCGGACTTCTGCCGAACACAAAAGATGTTTTTAAAAAAGTCGTTAAGCAAACAGTTGATGGACCCATTGACTTCCACAGTATTTTTTTATCATATTATGGAAGTCAAGGGGGGCCCTGGGCCTGTTTAGTTACGACATTCTTCAAAATATCTTCTTCTTAAGATAGTTCGGCTGAAGAAAGAAAATTATACAGGTTTGGAACAATTTGATGGTGAGTTAATGATGACAGAATTTCCATTTTTCAGTTAAACTATCCCTTTACTCCGTATAATGCCTGTTTATAAGCGCAGCACTGCTTTGTGTACAGCGATACCCAAAGAAACTGCTGCTATTCCATAAGCGGCACCTACTGTCAGAGTAAATTTGCATTTTTATTCAGTCTTTCTGCTGCAGAAATGCTTTCTGCTTATGTAGCATAATTTCATAAATCTAAAGTCAGTCAATTCTGTTTTTGCCTTAAATCTTGAAATTATACAATCTAGTTCAAAAAACAACTGCTCATGCAACATGTGTGTAGCATCATTGTATCGTGATTAAATTCAGTGGTTGCCTCTAATCTCAAATGGCTACAGATATTTTTGTTTCATGTGTGCTGGCGAGAACTCAAAACACATCTCATAAAAGCTTGTTTGATTTCAAGTATGCAGAGGTGTAAAGAGTACCTGAAAACCATACTTGAGTAAAAGTACAGATACCTCAAAAATGACTCCTTTACAAGTTACAAGTAACCAATTCCAATACAACTTAAGTACTGTTAAAATCAGATAGTCTAAGACTTTTACACAAGTATTTTACTCATACTTAATGTAGGTTCAAAGATGCACTAGTCCTCAACACCTGAGAGACATGCCAATGAAAATAAGAAACAATTGATTTGTAAGATTCTAAAATCAAAATAAAACTGAATATCAATCAATATTGCAATAAATCAAGATCGACACAACAACCTCTTAAATGTCTACAAACTCATGTCTCAGTTAAGCTCAAGTGCACAAAAAGGCCATAAGTAAACCATTATCCTTCAAAACGTTCTTGTCAATATAGTTGATAAATAAAATAATGTTAAGTAAAATTAACTAGTCAAAGTCTACTTGCACTGGATGTGCTGGTTTGAGCCTCATCACCGGCAGCAGGCATGACCTCATCTCCTAAATCAAACACCTGCGATTCGGCAACTACCTGCTAATGCACTCGCATTCATGTAAAGTAGCCTTGTTGACGAGTTTGTTTGAGTAAAGTAAAAAAAAAAAAAAAAACGCACAAGATATAGTACCTTCAATGCCCTTAGATGGCGATATAGCTTCTTTATAGCAGAAACCAATGGCTGCAGAAAAAGTTAGGTGCCATGCAAAATGTAATGTGTAATTGCATTACTCTTCACAAAGGTATTTGAGAAAAAAGCAAATTTACTTGTTCAAAAATGTAGTCAAGTAGAGAGCAAAAGTTACTAATATATTTGACACTCAGTACAACTACAAAGTAGCCAAAAAGATACTTAAGTTTACTCAAATACTTTACACCTCTATTTGTAACATTGCATTTGATTCCAACTGCTCCAACATGTACAAATTTCCATTAGTTAAAATTTTCTTTGTGTGAACATCATAGTACTTGGCAGAATTATTAGACTAAGTAGAAGGTCTTTATGTCCATTACATTTCCTGTACCATAACACTCAATGGGGAATACATGAGGAAATGAACGAGCTTTAAAGCAAAGAGCTGCCAGCTTTACAGGGCTCATAAATGAAAAATGAAACTTAAAAGGTATGGTTTTATAAACACTTTTTGTTATACTGGTTGAAACTCATATCCTGATAGCGATCTATAATAGAAGTGGTATGAATATTAAAACATGTACATATATCCTCTGTGGAAGTCTCAAGACCAAAAAATGTTCATCCAATCGAATGATACAATGTCCTACCTGCCTGTCAACATATGTATTCCATACCTCCGCGCACCCTGCTCGCGCAGACATCACACGTCATCAGCGTGTTTCGTAAGGCTATGCAAAGTTGTACACAGACAGTCATTGAGTGCCACAAACAAACAGCAGCCGCCTTTTACAGTTCCTCCTGAACCAAAACAACAAGCTTATGCTGCGTTCACACCATGTCGAAACCGAGAAGGCATCCCGTGACGTTCTACCAGGAGCTGTATTTATGCGTTTTTATGTCAACACTATCAACACCGAAATGAATCTGCAGCAGTCAGGTGATACAACTAGAGCTCTGTAAGTTGTTTACGTTCAGTATTATTGTAATGTTATGTGCTTTGAGACATGTGGTAATTTAACACCGTCCCTCGTCTCGTGATGCTTTGCAGAATCTGCCTGCCTTTCTTGTGCGTTCATGTGTTTTGAAGGAGGCGTGGCTTTGAGGAGCGCTCTGAAGGGAGGGTGGGATCTGCCTTTAACACATGTAATATATGAGAAAATGACAAACTCAACGTAGACTTTGAGTTTAGATTAGATCAGACCTGATTTTGTTTTATTGACTTACTTAACTCCAGTTCAGCGTTTGTTTAGTGCTTCTCGGGTTTGGTTAATAGCTTGTTTACAGAGAAAAACTTTCCTGCTTATAAGTGTGTCAAGGTCACGTACTAAGATCGGCTGCGTTTTGACTCAAGTATGCTCATAAAACTGAATGAAATTTGGGACAACGAAGGCATTTTCTTTATTACTGTTTCACCATTAAATGATATCAGTCAACATGAAAAATATTACATTAAACAGCATTTATTTTAAGTATGCATAGTTTAATGTCATACTTTTAAGTGGGAGCTCACATGGAATATAAGTAGCCTACTGTTTATCTGTAAAACTGCAGGACTATTTAAAAGGAAAAAAATATAATTTAAAATGGTCCTGCCTCAGTTACTTATGTTACATAACATCATTAAATATAATAGATAAATATAAATATAATGCATCACATATACTATAAAAAGTCTATACGATTTTATTCACCTGAAATCTTCATCTCAAGTGCTGTAGCTTGATAAATATAACCCTAAAAACATTTTTGACCAATGATTAGCAAACTCCGTCAAACCAGTGTTGTGACGAGGATCAGGCTTCGACTGAAAAGACCCAGGTTTATATTCTGTCCCACATGAAAAAATACTATAGTAATTTATAGTAAATACTATAGTGTTTTTGATCCATACTATAGTAAACTACTTTTTTTGTGGTAATTCTATAGTTGCTGTGGTAATATAACAACTATAGTAATATAAACAAATGACTTTACCCAATACTGTTTTCTACAACTATAGGATATACTACAATACACTAGTAAAAACTAAAGTATACTACAGTATTTATTACAGTTTATCAGTCACTATAGTTAATACTATAGAATGCTGTAGCATTCATTAACAAAGTGTTGTAAATACTTTGGTTCAATGATTCAAAAACACTACAGTATTTTACTCTAAATTACTATAGTATTTTTTCATGTGGGTACTGCATGTTAATTGAAACACCTTACCTCTTTCTCCAACAATAAATAGCTGAAATAATATTTTAAAAATACTAAAATATAATCACGCTCACTCGAAATGGATAAGATCTGAACACATTAGCGGTATGTCGAATTTTACATTCTTAAGAGTTCACTTTCTATTGCGACTTTATCCACCGAGAGAAAATAGTTTGAAGAGTGAGCGACGGATCGAGAGTGACTCACCTGAGAATTGTACACATTTACCGTGTAGTTCACTCGACAGCTATGATCCAAATCCTCAGGCTTTTCCCATGTCAAACTAAGCCGAAAAGGTGTTTCCCATATAAAGGTCAGATTCTTCGGAGGAGGGAGTTCTAAGGTTTTTAGAAGAGGGAAACAAGAGAAGACCAAAAGGGAAAAAAAGAGAAAAATATAAAATAAGAACAGCGTTCAACAACAAATTAAACTAAAACCCAAAGGGAGCAAGTTCAGACATGGGAAGGTCTCTGACGTCACTGTTTCGGGAATTATACAGGATACCCCGCAAGCGCTGTCATAAGGAGACTTAAGGGGAAAAGCGTTCCTGACAAACGCGCAACACAACAACAGTAAACCTACCTGATGTGTTATCACCTCCGACGAACATGACGGAGACAGAGAAGCATATCATCAAGGTTAAATCCCAAAATCGACACATTTCGACGGTTTTGTCGGATAATCCGTGTAAAATTCAAAGTGAAATCACGTAATCCTGTGTTGATATACGCGATATTTTGACTTTACTCTCAAGTCGCACCCGTGCTTGGCACAACTCAACAAGAGTAAAGTACGTCCGTCCGCCTCGCGCTCGAAACAGAGTGTGACTGGAGCTTCTTGGACTGTCAGACTCAAGTGGGTGGAGTGTGTGAGTGAAACTCGCGTCAGGACTTTTCCAGGAATCACGTACACTACTTCAGTGCAATATTGTCTTTTTTTCTACGGATTTGTCCTCTGAAATGTCGAGTTAAATTACGAATACCGTCCCAGTCGAGCTAGTATTCAGAAAATGATACAATTACAGTATGTTTATTGCCGCGTATGTTTACACACATACAAGGAATTTGCATTGGTGCAAACGAAGCTTCCAGTGCAACAGGATACAGATAGAAAAATAAATAAAGATGAGTAAATTGCACACACACACACACACACACACACAGTTTTGTTTTGCTATCTTAGTAAGGACATACCACAGACATAATGGTTTTTATACCGTACAAACTGTATATTCTATACACTACCCCTACCCCTAAACCTAACCATCACAGAAAACTTTCAGCATTTTTAAATTTTTAATAAAACATCGTTTATTATGTTTTTAAAGCTATTTTATATATGAGGACTCATGAAATGTCCTCATTTTTCAATGTTTATGTCGTAATACCAGTGTAATACCCATGTCATTATACAAATGTGTGTCCTCATAAATCACAAAAACACACACACACACACGTTCGTTTTTGTGAATTGTGGGGACATTCTATAGGCGTAATGGTTTTTATACTGTACAAACTGTATTTTCTATCCCCCTACACTACCCCTACCCCTAAACCTAACCATCACAGGAAACTGTGCACACTTTTACTTTATCAAAAAAACTCATTCTGTATGATTTATAAGCCTTTTGAAAAGTGGGGACATGGGGAATGTCCTCATAAGTCACCTCTTTTTGTAATACCTATGTCATTATACACATTTGTGTCCTGATATGTCACAAAAATGCACGCACACACATACTAAATATATGTAAATAAATGTAAATAATTTTAAGATTTTCAGGGTAAGGCAAGGAGACAGTCCTGAACAACTGATTTTTTATGAATGTCCTCAATAATTGTTTTTTGTTGATTTAAAAAAAAAAAAAAAAAAATTCTGTACTCCAGCTTTAAACCATTTATTAAATAAAGGTCAGTAAGGGATAATCTTCAACAGTCAACCCTGCTACCATAACCTTACTAAAAACTCAATATTTGTAGAAATAATTGAGATTTGTTGAGATTGCACCATGTAATTGCAATTTCTATGCATTCCGGTTAGAATGAAAGAATCCTGATAGAATGCTAAAAATCGTGAAGACATTCATCTCGAAATAGAGTAAATGAATAAATTGGTTAATGCAATTTAAAGTAGGCCTAACCATTATTATTTATACATTTCTGAAACTGGAAACTCTGCATCGATGAGAAGTTAAACCACAACATAAAGGTAACTAATTAACACTTTAATTCTCTAAAGATTCATTAAAAATCATTGACAAACATAACAGTTTTCAGCACGACAATAACTCATTGTCATCAACATCTGTAGTTTCTCTTAGCTGCCTGTACACAACATTTGTAGGCGTAAAGCAATTGTTTTGTACAAATCATTAACACAAGACTTAAGACTGTCATTTTGTCTTCAGATTTAGATAGATACAGATATACACAGTTACAGCATGATGTATTAGTCGTGACAGTTAACTGTTTAAGCTGCAAAAACCAGTTTTGTGTCGTCAGATCATATCAGTACTTAAGTATCAGTACACATTTAATAGTATGATCAAGTCCTTTTAGTGTTATTCTATAGTCTTTGGGATGATATTAATCACCTCCACTGTCCCTCTCAGAAAGCAGGCACCAAAATAAATTGTTACAGTTTTTCTCAATCGATTTGACACATTTCTCCAAAGTAATGTAACTGCCCTCAAAACAATTAACACAGTGATCTAAACACACTCTTACCTTAGCCAAACAGTTCAACTTAACTGCAAAATAAAGCTCTGCATTTTTTTTTATTGTAATGCATTTGTTAAAAGCAAATACTAACATCAAAATTACAAGTGTATTCTCTAATGATTTTAGAACACTTTTTTAGCTGTAGATGTACAAATACACTAACGAAAATACACGTTTATGGGTCAATGACGTGACAGGTCAATTTGTTTTTTGATAATAAAAAACAAAGATATGACATCCAAAGTATGTAAGGTAGTACAACTAGATCTGTTTTATTGAATCCAAAATGTTTTAATTACATTTTGCTACCTATAAACGTATTTTAAAGATTTTGAAGTGTCAAAAGGTCATTCGATTTAACCGTCCTATTGCCAAAACAGCCATTTCATTTGTGATTCAAACATCTTAAAATGTAATAATTATATATATATTTTTTTATTCTGGCATGGTTTTATAACATCATATATCAACATAGTGCAACATAGTATTAAAAATATGTGTAGAAGTCGTCGTTTTGTTATGAGAAAGAATGTATGGGAAAATTAATTTCATTGATGTCATTCGGAGTAACCAATATAAAGGGACCATTTTGGATCAAGTCATGCAGTCAATATCATGTGACAGGTTGTGACATCATTCAGACACCTGCAAAGGACCACATGGTCGTGAAGCAAAGTAACTAACTCTCTTTTAACTATTTGAAAAATTCATGTTTTCACTTGCTCATACACATCCCGAAACATCAGGTCATTTGGTACAACTGCTATAAAACATGGGAAATGTTCTAATATTTAAAAAACTTTTGTACTAAATATAACATGTTTGATTTTCCTTATGCTGGCTACATATCTGCCTGTTAGCATTGTTTGAAAATATCGTCATTCGGTATAACCAAAAGAGTAATTCGGTAAAACCAAAATTTTGGTTGAACCGAATGACTTTTTTGGTGACAAATTTTGTAAAAAATGACAAAAGCAGTGTTAATTGATTAAAAAACCCCCACATAATCTCATTGTTAAAACTTGATAAAACTTCAAAATTAATTATCTCCCTATTATTTTTTTTTTATACACTTTTAAAAACCTTATTCGTCAACGACCCGTATTGTAATGTTTTTTCCAACAGGTTTTGTTATATGGGTCATTGAGCAAATAAAGCTTCAAAAAAAGGTATTTTAAAAAAATATTTTCAAAACTGATGAAATGCATATTTTTGAGTCATGAACAATGTGTAAACAAGTTTCAGTTGTTACATAAGTGGTACAACCAAATATTTGTAAATATTTATCTAACCATACTTGAAATTAGCTGTTTTTATCAGTATTTTAGAGATATCTACAAACCTAAATGTATTGGGGTCCTCTGAATGTTGCATTACAGTATCAGGCTTAATGTTATTACCTTGTCAGTTGATAATACAATATTTCAGTTGTGCCACCCTGACATTTGAGAACATACATTGACATTTGAGAATAATTGCCAGGCAAAAGTTTTTCAATTATCTCAACAGCTTTAAAACTACAGATATTTATCAAGTTTGTTTATATGTATATTCAAACATAACATTATGCCAAAGTATTTTATCTTGAATTTCTTATAAATAAAACCATTTATTATTATATATATAAAAAAAAAAAAGGGGGCTGAATCCAGAATCCCCCATATCCTCAGATAGGTCTCCCCAGTTCCAGGATTCAGAACCACTGAATTAGGGTAATTCTGATTTCATTTGAAATCCACCCCTTCCACCCTGCTGTCCACTTTCACCATGTCTTCTTACGATTTCTCCTCTTGCTCTTTCCACTACATCAGTGTCCTCCATTATACTCAGCTCTTCTCCTATCCTCCTCTCTCCTCATATATGATCTCCTTCTATATGTTTCACTCTTCCTTTCCTTCTCATTACACCCCTTCCTCTACCCACAACACCACCTTTATGCTTACACCTCTTTATTTTCCCCTTCTCCTGCATATTTTCTTGCTCAATTTATACTTTCCCTTTTATATTTTCCCTATTACATAATGCAAATGTGATAAATGCGTAAACTTTTGGGAAAACTGCATTTCCTGTGTTGTGTGTAATATTAATGAAGCAGATATCAGTTTGGGACTAATTGAAAACATACCATGTACATTTGATAATATGACAAATTCTAGAGTTTTGTTTGTTATGTTTGTACAAATGGTACATCAATGTTTGTGATTTGTGTAAAGCCAATAAAAATAGCTGTGTTTTTTTTTCCTGATATATTAAAGTTTTGGTTGAATGTATGAACTATTATGAAAACATCTGAGAATTGTGTGCATATGTGTTTTGAGAAAATGGTTCACATGATTTGCAATATGTGTGAAATGAATGAAAACGTACAATCTGTTTAGGACAATTACAAAGTGTTCAGGTCACTGAGTTAACGGTTTTGAAAACAGTGATCCGGGTTTGGAGAAATGTGTCAAATCTGTAAATCCTAGACAAAAATTATATGGAAATGGATTTAAAAGATGAGTATGCCATAAAATTACATGTTTATTTTTTCCAATGCAAAGGTTATCAAGTTCTCTGTGGAATTGGGAACCAAATGGGGTCTGAAACCTGTTATACAAACAAGGGTCACATATTTTATCTAACATGTATTTTGTGGTTACCCAGTTTGTGTGTGTGTGTGTGTGTGTGTGTTTGTTTGGAAAATTAAGCAGCACTGTTATGGGAAAACAGAGCTCAAAAGAGCTCAGAATAAACATCATAAAATAAATTTTTTAAGAAATATTTATCTTATGAACTACAGACCACAGAGAAAACAAAAACATTCATACATTATATGCTGACATAACTTGAAGGAAATAATGAAACTGATCTTCAGAAATGGCAGCTTGTCTCACGCTATTCTCTTTCTACTCAAATTAATTGTCCATTGTTGATCAGAAGATGGCTTTATTACTAAACTAGTAATTGTAAACATTTAAAAAAAACTGATTGCAAATACTGCTCTGCCAATACTGTATACGTTTTTCATACACATGCACACACACACACACACACACATATATATGCATTTACAACAAATGGACAATTTCCTATATAAATCTACATATCCTCTGATTGCAATTTGCATATTCAGTGCAGCAAGGTCTGAGAAGTATTAACAGCATTTTTGTGAATAAATTAGCCCTCGATAGGCTGTTCTGGCTGTATCAGCAAGCAGGAACTAAGGACCAGCCCCAAAAAATAAAAACACGTCTACAATGGGAATAAAGTCTGCCTAAACTGGATATCAATTCTGAAACATATAGCATTATATCATTCCTGCCCATAAAGTCAGTTGGTATGGTACCCATCTGGGGTATGTATTCATTTAAAAAAGATTTGCATATATAACATTTTAACTCCAGATGGCTTCTATTTCATTTCATGACAGAAATGCACAATGATCTTAGTTCATTTTACAAACTCGCAGCCAGTCAGTAACCACTGCACTGATGTGTAGTAGAAATAGGGAAGAGGGACGATATGATTTGACCACATACAGTAGACAGTTGGCAACACTGACCTCTTAAACAGCCAACCATGTTTCTCTTAAAATAAACAACATTCCGTTTGCACCAGGCAACAAGCATGAATAAGGGCAAAGTAAACAAAAAGGTCAGTTCACCCAAAAATCAACATTTTGTCATTAATTACTCACCCTCATATCGTTCCAAACCTGTAAGACTTTTGTTCATCTTCAGAACACAAATGAAGATCTTTTTGATGAAATCTGAGAGATTTCTGTCCCTTTGATGCTTCAAAAAGTTAATAAAGAGATCATAAAAATAAAAAAAAATCCATATGAATTGAGTGGTTTAGTCCAAATTTTCTGAACAGAATCGATCGCTTTACATTGAGATTGAATTTAGGCTTTCATTCACATGTAAACATTCATCAACTCAAACATCAGTTTGCTTGATGCGCGCGAGAACCAATGAGGTTCATTCTCGTGTATCTCGTAGACTCATGTATTGAGCTTCCAGAAGAGGTTTGTTCTCACACGTCATTCAGGTTCAGTTGAGCTTCTGTTTATGTTCGCTGATCAAAGTTTATATGTAAGTAAAAGCCTAAATTAAATCTGTTAATTATATAAAGCGATTGATTTTCTTCAGAAATTTTGGACTAAACCACTCAATTCAAATGGATTAGTTTTACAATCTCAAAGTGGTAGATGCGTAGCTGTCTATGGAGGGACAGAAAAATGTCAGATTAAAAAGATTTGGAACGACGAGTAATTGATGACAGAATTTTCATTTTATGGTCATAATTTTGTTTAATCAATAATTCAATTATTATATCAATAATTAAATAAAATTTTCATTGTACCATTGTTTTTTGATTTGATTACATCATTAAAAAAAAACTAAAATAAAAGAAGTACCTTCCATATATATATATATACACACACACACACACGTTTGTAATGATGTGATTCACCTTGAAGCTAGTTGGTTGGGTTTGTATCTTATAACTGAATAATTTTTTTTCCTGAAGATAAATGAAGAAAATGAATGGCAAAAATACTTCCAGAACCAAAGCCACTGAAAATGTGGGCATTTGCGCTCTATTGTCATCATGTTTATGGTTTTTTTTCTTTTTCTTTTATACAAAAGATTCAGCTTTAGGCTTTAAGATCACCTGACATTTTCAGAAAATAAAACTGTCAATGTAAAAGCCATATGATATGGAAATGTAAGCATAAAATATAAACTGTCCATTTGATCTTTGGTGTGCTGGGTGATCTACACTGTGTGTTTTGTTTCCAGTGGCATCCCTGCAATTTAAATGGACAGTTTGGCTGAGATGCAAAACATAGACTGAACAACACAGAGAAAATTTACAGTCAAAACGCAATGGCATCGGTACAACATTTTACTTAAATGTGACATATTCCAAGAATATGAGACAACTAAATGAAAACTGGGTTTTATCCATTGATATCCATTGGATGGATTTTATCCAACCCTAATTAATTGGATCGTGAAATGTTGTCATTTAGAGATGGTTGAATATATGGTCTACGGATGCCCAAAAAGCATGCTTTGGTAAAATAAATATCTAAAATAAAAAGTAATAATTAAAAGTAAAAAAGTAATTATTATTACAGAGCACCTAAAGGTGGTGCTACATGGTGATGGGAGGAAATATTATATGTCAATGCTTTTGCGAGCGAATGCCGTTTTTGAACGAGTTTCGCGGGGGAACGCATAAGTTTCTCGGGGAACGCTAAACTATTGCGAAAGAACGCAAAGCATTGAAATACTTTTTTTTTTTTATTCCCATCTGATTTTTTCCATCACCATGTCCCTTTAGGGGCTCCATACATAATGTGGCATAATGGGTATGTCATAATTTTGACTTTTTTTATTGCATAATTATGTTATGATTCTTTGTCAATTTCAACTTTTTGTGTCATAATTATGACCTTTTATGTCCTAATGATGATTGTCCAAAGCATGATGTTTTTCTTCTGTGGTGGAAATAAGCTTCCATAATGATCAGAGGGTAAAGGTTGAAAAAAGAAAAAACTCTTGGTAATGTGAGCCTAGAAGGAACGTTGATGCAAACACGATATGAGCAGAAATGTGCATTAAAAAAGTACACAGGCTCAATTTTGTCTTCATGTGTACACAAACTAGCTGTCCACAACAAATAAAACATGGCAAAGACGCTAACATTCTTGTTTCCGGAAGGGATGCTTGACTTGTACATTCAGTTGTGATTGGAAAGCTGATAGTCCAGAACAATCAGGAACAAGCATCACGTTCTAGCTCAGGTCAGAGGAGGTTCCACTGATAGCACGGAACACATGAATAGAGTTCTGCAGCAGGGAACGCATCATATCCTCCTGGAAGATCTGTGCGACATAAGATGAAAACAGGATAAGGATTTCAAAATGTTATGGAAGACTGGATTCACGTACAGTAATTAGCAGATAACATGATCTCTCTCGCACACCCACACATGTACAATTACAGTATATAAGCATAGGATATAGCATCTACATGCAAAAATATTCAAAAGAAAATAAGACAAATAGTTTTGGCAACAAAAGTGGTTACCTAGAATTCAATCTATAGGACATGGGAGCATAAGGAAGAAAAACAGAGACACATTAGAAGCAGAAGTACTACTAAGAGGACAGCATAACAAAGAGAAGAAAAAGCACTTTACAACCAATTACTTTGGTTAAGACTTTTGAGGACTTGTTTTAACCAGTTACCAAAACATTTTGCAACACATAACCACATTCTTATTTTCCGTAATTTCAATTATCATGATGATCCATTAAGCCTTAGTCACACAGGCAAACCCTCGCTTGCTGCAATTCTGCTAGTCTAAACAACTTGTAACAGAGGAACTAATCTATTAAGGTCTTTATAGAAAGATAATCTGTGGTGGCTTTATGAGTGAAGTACAGGTGTTTCCAAGAGCTCTAACATGTATTTAAAATAATGATATATTAAAGAGTGTGTGTGTGTTTGTGTGAAAATGTCATTTCATGTATTAGAGACGAGAACTGCCTGTTCATTGCATAAAATTCACATGCATAACTGCCTAAGGATTACATTTTATAGTATAATCTGAATAGAATTAAAGGATTAGTTCACTTTAAAATGAAAAATACCCCAAGATTTACTCACTCTCAAGCCATCCTAGGTGTATATGACTTTCTTCTTTCTGATGAATCAGAGTTATATTAAGAAATATCCTACCAGGTCCAAGGTTTCTAATGGCAGTGAATGGGGGCAACAAGTTTAAAGCTCAAGAAAATGTGGCTTTTGTTTAGAGGGAAATGCCCAGTTAAAGTAGCTCATTTCCCAGAGTCTACATGGACAAGAGAATAGACAGTACAGAACTACAGATTTATCTTTGGTGCAACTGCAAAAACAATCAAAACCCAAGCTTAGACGTGTTAGGATATTTATTAATATAACTCAGATTGTGTTCATCAGAAAGAAGTCATATACACCTAGGATGGCTTGAGGGTGCAACTACGTAATGTACTGTATTATTATCAACTAATTTAACGTAAAAACAATAACACTTTAATTACTGATCTAAATTAAGTACTTAAATCTTGTTAACTAAAAATGGTGAAGTTCACTCTTCAAGAAGACTATATAAAGCCGCATTTCCTCGGGAACTAGGAACTTTGGGGTACTCGGTGTGCTTCAACCACAGGGACCAGGGTCCATTTTTAAAAGTCTGTTGTGGTGCGTACAGTAAGAGTTGTTTGCTATTAAAATCAACAATGGAGTTTAAATCTACGATCGATAGACAGACAATGATGTTCAGGCTTTATTAAGCTTATATGCGGAGGACAAAATCCAGCGGGAACTGAAAAGTCACGCACAGTCCTACTTCACCAGATTAATTTCTAAAGTCAGCAAGTTTTTACAATGTTCATTTTATCACTATAAACAATGTCTTAAATCATTCAGCAAATTCTAGTTTAGTAATTGACTGATAATTCAATATATTCCTATTCATTAACCATGACTACAATATTTTCTGCGTTTAAGACATATAATATAATATGACTGCTCTGAGGATTAAACTGAAAATGGAGCAAATAATTAACTGGAACTTGTGAAACCGGTCAAGTTTTAGAAAGAAAAGAACTGGGGTGTTGAGCTTCTGAAGAAAACCAGCAAAAAAGGGCAATTGTTTGGTTCAAAGCATATTCCATGACATGCACAAAAACTTTTATTGACATTTAAATTCAATAAATAGGGTTGTCAATGAATACAACTTTGATTAAGTTGAATTTCAATCAAATAAATTCTATATGATGATAAATCAAACCAAATCATATATAGCCGATAAACAGTAAAAGTCTACACACCCCTGTTAAAACACATGGTTTTTGTGATGTATACAATGATAAATCGTTATCAGAACTTTTGCATGTTTACATGTAAAAAAACAAACAAACCATCTATGCAAAATTACACATTTCAAAGAAAAAAATAAAAATAAAATAAAAATAAAACTTGGAATAACTAACTGCATACAGTAAGTGTGCACACCCCTGAACTAACACTTGGATGAAGCACCATTTGATTTTTTTTACAGCACTGAGTAGGAGTCTATCAGTTTGGCACATCTCGACTTGGGAGTATTTTCCCACTCTTCTTTGCAAAAATGCATCAGATCTGTTAAATTGCGAGGGAATCTCCTGGTCATTGCCCTCTTCAAGCCCCCCCACAGATTTAATCGTTCCATTCCGTGCTGATGCCAAATGGCAATGTCGCTACATGGATTGTACCAGCACCGTTCAGTACGGTTAGCCAACTGTGCTGAGAATTCCGGGTCGAGAACGGATTTACAAGCAGAGCAGAGCACCTCCCGATAATTTTTAAACATGTCAAAAAAATTTCAGGGATTCGGCCAGATTTTCACCAATGTATACTAGGGGTGTAACGGTACATTTATTCGCCCAAACCGCCACCGTATGGACGTCACGGTTCGGTCCAATCCAGAAGTGGGCGCGCGCAGTAATGCAACACTGTTTGCTAACCACCACAACAGGAGAAAGTACATAAGAAGAAGAACAGATGATCTTTGCACAGATATGTTTATGTGTAATCTCTCAACCAGCATTTCAAACACAAAAAGGCATCAATAAAACAGCTTGAGAATAATATCTCACGTAGCATTACATTTACCTCAGGCAAGTCATTTAGTGTCTACAGCATGTTAGTTCACAAGAGAAATGAACTCTAAACGGGAGCATTTTACTAAATATATGCACTACATTATATTTACTTTACCTGTTAGTAATGTTATGACAAGTAACAAGTTATGACAGTAACCGTGTTAACACCAAATCACACACAAACACATCACATAGGCTAGATCTATAAATGTTACTTTATAACTACCTTTAAACTGCTGTTCTCTGCTTTTTACCAAATATTTTGCACACTCGCCTTTTTAAATTCTTTCTTTTTTCTGTTCAAATCTATAGCAGCAACATTGAAAGCTCCAGTCTCTATGTTTAGCATAAAAGCTCATGTGATTGCCGCCGGCTTGCCGTGCAGTACAGTCATGCCGTGTACTGGCTGCTTTGACACGATTATCAGGTTAAGGAGTCGTGACGTGTGCAATGGCTCACAACCTCCCGAGTGTCCGAACTCGTACAGTGTACGCCTGCCTTTAGTCACAAACAGCTTGCATTTTGCCACCCTGCCACATAGCTCAGGCAGATGGAGAATACAGGAGACAGTTGTCACATGTAGGGAGCAGCCAGTACTTGCCAGAAAGAGCTGCAACTCTTTTAATGTTGCTCTAGGCCTCTTGACAGCCTCCCTGACCAGTTTTCTTTATCTTTATCTTGAACAATGACCCATTCTCACTGTTGTGTCATACTCTCTCCACTTGCTGATGACAATCTTCACTGTGTTCCTTCGTATATCTAATCCCTTGGAAATGTTTTTGTAGCCCTCACCTGAGCGATACCGTTTAATAATAAGACACTTCTGATGCTTCGTTAGCTGCTTGTGGCCCATGGCTCATGCATGCAACCAGGATGTCGTCAGAAAAATCTTATGAGAAGAACTGAAATAATTTGGAGTCACTTCAGGATAAGACAGGTGTGTACTATTTCACATGAGCTTAATGATTAGTTAATTCTGACCACAGCCACATATTATAAAAGGGTGTGCACACTTATGCAGTTTGGTTATTTTTCTCTTTTTTTCTCTTACTACTTTGGTTTTCAGTGGCATTGCAGAGGTTGTCATTTTTACATCAAAGGTGCAAAAGTGATATGATATGATTTATTTTTGTTTCATTTTTTACATCACAAAAAACAGCAGTTTTAATAGGGGTGTGTAGACTTTTTATATCCACTGCAAGCCCCAAATTTAAAAACACTATGGCAGATGAGTAAAGATTAAATATAGACTTAATAAGAATTGTCTTTAAATGTCAATTATTCACACTAAATTAACACATTCCATTATTTCTACTCTAAGACCGGTGTCAGAACATGAGGGTAAAACCCAGTAAATGTATATATATATATATATTTTTTTTTTGTACACAATAGCAGCACAATCTTTCACTCTCAAAATCTTCAGTCAAATATGTCATGTCATCTCAGGGCACACTCTCTCCGGAAAACCGTGTACAAGCCAAAACATATCAAACCTGTTGTGCTTTAATTGTACCAACCTAACAAACCTGTCTGCCAATCAAGAGGACAAAACAAAATCTTCGCTGAGATCTCCAAGTTTTGAATAACATTTACTAACCAGTGGCGACATACAGTAAATTTGTTTTTTGGTTTGTTTACAGAGGGAAATGCCCAGTTAAAGTAGCTCATTTCCCGGAGTCTACATGGACAAGAGAATAGACAGTACAGAACTACAGATTTATCTTTGGTGCAACTGCAAAAACAATCAAAACCCATGCACAGGGTCAAAAGTTAAACTTGCCAACCAACAAATGCTAGCAAAAACTGCTATTAGTGTGAAAGTTGGACTATAACGTTTTAAGGAAGTGCCATCATAATGCATGGTGTAAATCAAATCTGAAATAAGTGACAAGAATGAACAGTGTTGGGGGTAACACATTATAAATAACTTGAGTTACGTAATCAGATTACCTTTTCAACTAACTAGTAATGCAAGTTACTTTTTCACATTTATTGACTGACAGCTCTCCTGTCCCCATGTTGACAGAAAAAGTGCAGAGGCATTGTGTGTGTTGTGTGAACATGATGCTTATTGTAGCTCTAGACTTAAATGTGAAAATGCATTTACTCATCTCGCTTGCACGAGTATGTCGAGTATTCCTCAAAATGAATAAAAACAGTGAAATGCAATCTCAGAATAATTTGTTGTTGTTGTTATTAAAAAAATAAACAAGCAAGCCAAGCCCACATGATAAAAAGTAATTACGCATTACTTTTCATAAAAAGTAACTAACGCACTTAGTTACTTTTTAGGGAGTAACACAATATTGTAATGCATTACTTTTAAAAGTAACTTTCCCCAACACTGAGAATGAATATAATCAAAGAGTCAAGACAAGCTTTGAGATTTTTGCACATCATCTGAGGAATCAAAACTTTTCTTTGTCTTATATTGTCAAATAACTCCAGAACTTAGTGTGGCAATACATTACTGGGGTTTATGCACCGAAACAAAATCACGACGGGTGAACATTTATCATGAGAAGTGGCATTTCATATAGAAACTGTCAGATATGGGAAAATGACAAGTGCTTTAATCTGCAAATCAAAGGAAAATCATCTTACATAGACATCCCCACCACCAGGATTTTAAAACTTTAATCTTACATTTTGACAAAGACCAAAAACAGCACACCAAATTATCTAGTAAGCATTTGAATGGAGTTTGGGCTGAATTAATTGCAGAAATTTGTTGTGTAGGAGAAGAAGATAGATGAACAAGAATTTTGTGATGCAAGAATTATAAAGATGCAATCAAACATACCGGCTCGTGGATGATCTCAGAAAGTTCTTTAACCATGCTTTTGAAGTTAGCCTTTAGTCCCTCATGATACTCATACTGATCCTCCTTAATGAGTCTCTCATTAATGTCCAGAGCCATACTGCATGCATTGACAAATTGCCTGAAACACATATAACCAAACAATTAAGCATAACAGAAACAATGTAATGTTAAAGCTGCAAGCAGCGATGAAAGGGCCCTCACACCCGTGCCACCGCCACCCGGTGGCTTTAGGAAAAAAGAGCACGGTGGGCAATATGCATTTATGTACATAAATATAGGAGGATAATGTCAGTCATTTGTATTTGCCACACTTCCTGCTACCAGCAGCTGGCGATATGACTATAACTTAATTTTGGCATGTAGATGTCTTCAGGCCAGGACACATCAAACATGTGAAGTTTGAGGCAGATTGGACATTTCATGCTTGAGTTACAACAACTTCCTGTTTCGTGGCGTTAATCGCATACAATAGCACTTAGCCAAGTGCTTTCTAACATGTTTGGAACTTCATGGCATATTTAAATGTGTTTCAGGGAGTGAATTACAGTGTAAAGCATGCCATTTCCTGTTGCCAACAGGTGGCGCTATGACTAACTGCTTATTGGCATGTAGATGTCGTTAGGCAAGGACTCTAAATCACACATGTGAAGTTTGGGGCAGATCGGGCATTGTATGTCTGAGCTTCCACTTTCATGGCAAAACATCAGACTTTGTCAGGCCGTCACGGACACGCCCTTCAGCAAAAACTCAAGTTCTTTGCAATTTAACTTCGCTGAGGCCTTAAGATTAGACTGACCATGTATGATGTGGTTCTGGTTAAATCTCTATGAGGAGTTAATCACAGAGTAAAACATGTCATTTCCTGTTGCCCGCAGTTGGCGCTATGACTGTAACTGAATATTGCCATGTAGATGTCTTCAGGCCAGGACTCTAATAAAACTTGTGAAGTTTGAGGCAGATCAGACATTGTATGCCTGAGTTACAACAACTTCCTTTTTTATGGCGAAACATCAAATTTTGTCAGGCCGCCACAGACACGCCTTCAGATTAGACTGACCAAATATGACGTTGATCTAATTAAAGCTCTAGGAGGAATTCGTTAAAGTACAACATCTGGAAATGGCAAAAACTGCAAAGATTTTGCAGAGAAAACTCAAAATATCTCACTTCCTGTTTGGTTTTCAGATTTTACACCCAAGGGACTTTTTTGTAGGTATTGGGCTGTTACATGTGTGTACCGAATTTCATACCTGTACATGAAACGTAGCGCGAAGGGCGCTTAATTGAAATTTTGTAGGTGGCGCTATCTAATTCTGAAACCCACATCAGATGTAAATTTTCACCACTTCTGACGCGTGTGCAAAGTTTCAGTTTTCAAACATGTTTAGGCCCTCAAAAATGCGATTCATTTTAGAGAAGAAGAAGAATTGACTGAGCAATTACAATGGGGTCCTCACACCATCGGTGCTCGGGCCCTAAATATAAACAAGAAAAAAGTAGCAAATAGCAAAAAAAATAAATTTTATAGCGTGTGTGTATGTATTATTTTTATTGCATCCTATTGCTATTTCTAGTGAGTAGTTAACTGCAAAAGATTCAGCTGATTTACTTTGACACGTCTTATTTTATGGGAGGAAAGTTGTGTCATTTAACTGTCATACAAATGTCAGAGAGTGCTGACGACAACAAATTCCCGAGCCATTTCCAAGAATGAGATGTGCTGACTGATAACAGATACATTCCTGCAACATGGCAAGATGATACATGCTGTTGAATAAACAGGGACTGCAGTTGGTTGCTTCCTGAACACGGCTAACTTCAGCTTCACCTATTTTTAGAACACTTACATTACTATTCTTTTGAAATTAAAGTTCTTGAGTAGAAAGACGAGCCAATTGTGGTTTTATAACCAGGCAAAAGTGGAAAATTACACTAAAAACAAACCAAAATAATATTAAGCTCACTGATAAGAGAATTATGGCTAATATTTGTATCTTATATAAAAATCCTAACCTGTATCTATAGTGCGTCTGGTATTAAGATACGCTTGCGTCAATACGATGAGGGGGATGACGCTAAATACAAGTGTAAACCGGGTCTAAAACATTTTGAGCTTGTCCACTTTCGACCACTTACAGAGGTAGTCGAAAAAACATTCGACTGGATTTCTTTTGTAGTGGAAACTACAAATGACTGTGGTCAAATGTGTTCGAACAGCCACAAAAGACTGCGCTCCACCTACTGACTTAATGCGTAAACATTATAGGAAGTGCATTAGCCAGATGGGATTTAAAATTTGTTCGCTGAAGATCTAAATTTGATTTGAAGATGAAAAAAAATATCAAGCACGATGTTCTCCCACCATTCCTGATTTCTAACACACACTCTGCAAGTTCTTGCGGCTATCAGAGCAGAAACTAAAATGTTTTTGTCGCCCACTTTCGTGTTCATATGTAAATTGCGCAAGCTTATTTAATCCAGTAGATCGTAAGATCTGAAAAAGCTCATACACTTACCTTTCCATAGACCCTCCCCTCGAACAAATCAGTAGTGGTTGAAAGTGGACAAAAAAGAAACGGAAATGTATCTCCCTTATCTACAAAAAGCATCTTAGATCCAGGTGTCAACAGGGCCTAGGTGCTGGCCAATTTCCTTGTAATTGGTGTTTTAGGTTCTTCTTATGAAACCATGCCTTTTCCTTGTTATGTACCCACAGTTCCCTTTCTAAGTTCAACAAAAACGGCAAAGGTAATACAGCATACCTGAATATTTCTTTGAGCTCCTTGACTTTCTTATTGGATTGACCTGATTTGGATTCATCCAGGAAAGCTCGGGCATAGGCCATCGGTCCCGCGTTCACCTATAAGCCCAAAAATGGTATTAGATTCATGATTGCGCAATAAACCATTGTCAATGAACAGCCATTTAGGGACTGTGACTGCATGCACATGAATATTCTGATTAGAGCTGCCCCCTAATATTCGACCAACCGTTTAGTCGACCAAAATTTTATTTGTCACTTAGTCGCAGGGAAAAACATTTCACAGGAAGTGACGGACAGATCGTTAACAGCTGATCTATGTTGTAATTACAGTATATCGGGCAGGACATCACAACGCTTGCCAATTATTTATTGACCTCAAATATGGCTTATCACCGGAAACACGTAAGTAGTAGCAACTTTACATGGCCGTTCGTTTTAACATTAACCTAGAAAAATGTGAGCTATTCAAGTGTTTGTGCAGAGTGTGAAAGCTGATTAGTAGCATGCTTACTGCATGACAGCTAACATGGAGGCGCCGGTGCGATCACTTACACTTAAAATACTCCGTCATTTTTGGCCATACAGATAAAAGTAATACATCTTTTGAATCTGTGAAGAGTCTACTTTTATTTGTGTCCACAATAAAATAATGAAAGCAAGCGGGGTGCGCTTTCTGCCGCCTCTCTCTGTGAACTTGAGTGCGCCAAAAAAGAACTGTAACTTCATGTAAACTTGCCTCACAGACATGAAAAACATAATCTATAGAAATTGAAATGTCTACTTTTAAAAGAACCAATTCAAACATAATAACAAATATTCTCAGGTTATGTAATCCATATGAAACGTGCATAGGCGCGTCCACTACTGCGGCGATGATGAGTCAGCATCGTTAACTTCATCACTGCAGCCGAAAATACAGAAAACACTAGTTTATCAGTTAATTATTAAAATGTTAAAGCTGCAGTCTGCAACTTTTTTGGGTTAAAAATTATCCAAAATCAATTTTTGAGCAAGTACATAACCAGCCAGAGTTCAAAACCATCTCATTATCTTAGCTCGATTCACAACGGTAAGCTTGTAATAATGTTTTATAATAAGAGCGACGTGGCGGATTTCCGCAGGAAATTTAAGCATGCAGCAGTTCCTCTGTGCGTCATTACATCACGTCCGTAAACAGAAAGAAGGAGTTCAGGCAAGTCGGTTGGGTGAGGATGCTGCCGGTAGCGGAACATTTATAGCCTGTTCTCACAGCAGCTGAAATAATTAAACTTATCATTTTGATGGCGGATTGTAATCCAGAAATATCCAAATGATAATCATCAGTGACAACTTGAGATTCAGCTGTAGTCAAAAGCAAAAGACTTCAGACTGTGGAGTGGCTACAGACATTGAAATCTACAGGTAACGCTAATACACACTAAATACACAGTCACGCAATGCTGATGTTGTAAACATTTACAATTTGAGAACAATATAACAATAATAATAATTTGCACGGTTTGGCATGATCCGAGCTAAGTGATCGTTAGATTTAATCATCATTGGCAGCGCGATTTATTGTAATGCTTTTTTTCTCAGTTGTTCAGAACAAAAGTGGCAGACATGTTACTTACTTGTTCAGATTATATTTTCTAGTGAAAATTCTTATATTGGTCATACTTTCAAGACATAGAATCGGTGATTCTGAAGTACAGTATCCACCGGTGCGGTGACTGACAGCAAACATTAGATTCATCCGCGCTGACGAGCTGTGCCGACGCACAACCTACGTACAGATAACTGTTCCGCATAGGACTGCAATTGCAGGTTTCAAACAAGAGATGGCGACAAAGAGGAAAAATGGCGGACTGCAGCTTTAAAGCAATCTCCTTGCTGTTTTTCCCGACGCATTCATAATCATTACTTCTGCCGGTGCACTGATTAGGCTATGTAGACATTAAAGGCTCTTTATTATGATTTATACGGTTTATTAATAAACGTGCGATTAGTCGACTAATCGCTTAAAATGAACGACTGAGAAAAATTTTAGTCGAGGGCAGTCCTAATTCTGATATTACTAAGAATGTGGTCATATTAGAATTATGGGTCAATAATGCAAAAATGTTCATTACTTTTACAGGGCAACTTTGTTTTGCATGTTATTACCTTTATTTGCATTCTGTCATCTTAAAGGTGCAGTAAGCAATTTTTGAGAAACACTCCAAACAAACACACCCCTCCCTTTATTGCTCCGCCCCCAAAATGCACAAACATACAATGTAAAAGTGGACGTCTCTTTATCATAGCTGAAGCAAAGCAAAATAATGCTTTGCGAAAAATAAAGCGTAGATGACGAACGAACGACAAGGAAGAATAAAAAATGAACATACAGTACAAAATAGAGTTGTCAAAAGGACCAACCTCGGTACCTAGTCGGTACTGATATTTTAAAAATGTAACGCTTTGAGTGCTGTTGAGCGGATTCGTAAACACCTCTGATTGGCCATTGTGCTCACGGGTCATCGGATATGTCTGTGATTGGCTTCAATGATCAACACTGTAAAAACATTGTAAATAGTCATCAATGACGCTCTTCACCGAGCGTTTACACAGAAACACACGGGAACGTTTGAAAGCAGACGTCTATCGCGGACAGGCCTGCTTTCGAACGCTCCCGCTTTCAAATGTAAACACTTACGTGTGCTTTCAAACACTGCCGTGCATTGATCATTGTAGCCAATCACAGACATATCCGATAAGCGAGTCAACAAAATGGCCAATCAGTGGTGTTTACAAATCCGCTCAACATCGCTCAAAGCGTCACATTTTTAAAATTTCGTCGGTACTTTTGACCACTCTAGTATACAAGAATATTTATTAGCTCCAGACAAACAATGACACTCAAAACTGTCCTGTTACTGTAGCTAACATTACAACAACAGCATATCTTGGTTCTGTGAAACAGCAAAACCAATACTTTCTCTTATCAAGCAAAAACAACGCAACCTCTGCATCCGTTTTCAGGCCTTCCCGCTTAGGTCTCTCCAGTGCCGGAAAGCTTTTCTAATATTATCTGATATTCCTAAAGCTCTGGCCTGATCATAAACCTTCTTTTCCCAGTGATATTCCTCTGACCTTTTCTCTTTTGTAATGTCTCTCAGCCATCTTTCTTTCCACAGTCTTCAAATCTCCCTCTTGTTCCCTCTCTCTCCTCCCCCATCATGAGTGGACACGCTCCCTAATGCTGATTGGCTACAAGTGTGTTGTGCTGCTCAGTCTGATCCACTTTCAACAACACTTCTCAGAAATCACTTACTGCACCTTTAATCAACACGTTCGTGTTGCATTATAATGAGCTGCTTTTTATAATACACTGTTATCATGTAAACACACAGGTGTAAAACAAGGGTTTTTGGGTGCTACAAACTTTTGAATGGAAGTGTAAATAGCATGAAGACTAAAAAGTTCCAGAGTCTGTACCTGCACACTAACACAGCCTTGGAGTTTGAGTTGAAGCGTGATCATGTTAACCTCCTGATTGGAGCAGAGCTTAGCGAGTTCAGTACTCTTCTCTTTCATCTCATCTATTGCCACATCGATCGGTTTAAGCTCCAAGTGCTTCTCTGCCACTACCTCGATGCGCTTCTTTACATAGGGAAATGTGTTGGCCGCTGCAGACACAAAAAACAAACACACAGACAGAGTCAACAAACAATACGCTTTTGAACCTGAAGACATCACTCAAACAAAAGATTGTAATCATGATCTAATAGTGGAATATCTAATATTTCATCTATGATTGACTGTCAGACGAAGTCATGGAGTTCACAGCTAGTCACGCACCTGCCGTTGTCATTATTGTTTGATGCATGACAATAAATGAGTAAGGAGGCCAATTGAAAAGACTCATTATCCAAGTGATAGGTCGCTCACAAAAGTTGTCACACAAGTGCGTGCCAGTTTGAAGGATAGGCATATTTTGGCCCATGGGGAACATGTCATTGCCATTGTTCATACAAAACTGTTTTAGTTCGTTCCATCAAATATTTACACTGAAGTTATAAAGTATTATATACATGCCATTTTCTTTAGGCTATGAACCTGGATGTTGCAACTAGCATATAAACAATGATTATTAGGGTAACACACACACACTACAAAGTTTCAGGAGTGACACCTGCATTTAAATGTGAGAGTGAATGCTCTAAATTATCGTTTCATGAGTGTACGAAACTAGAGTCACTTGTTTATGCTCAGAAGGCGTGTTTAATTATGTCATTAACGTCAGTTCTGTACACGCCTGTAAATGTTGGAACTGTATGTACACAACAGAATTAAATAAAGCACTATGTGAGTAGTGAGTTTAGAACAGCTAAAGGGTGTTGTTAGGGGTTTATTGCTTTTCTAAAATGGATGGTAACACTTTAGGGTCCAATACTGAATATTAATTAGTTGCTTAATAGCATGCATATTACTTGGATATTGGCTGTTTATTAGTACTTATAAAGCACGTATTAATGCCTTATTCTGCACGACCATATTCTACATCCCTTAATCCTACCCAATACCTAAACCTAACAACTACTAATAAGCTGTAATTAGGAGTTTATTGAGGCAAAAGTCATAGTTAATAGACCCGTAACTAAAGTGTGACCAAACTTTTATGATAATAATACTGTACACTGTAAAAAATTATCGTGATTTTAATGGTAAAAGACTGTAAAATGCTACGGTGAAAAACAGTTAATTTGTTTACAGAAAGTTTCCATACTATGTACAGTGAATAACTGTAATTTTACAGCAAAATACTATTACATTTACAGTTTTTGGAAGTGAAAAATAACAAGTCATTGTATAATTTACAGTGAAAAAACGTAAATTGACATTCCCTCTCATCACCACTGTGTTTGGTGGTTGTCAGTGTATTACAAAAGAACAGAACAGATATTAGTACTTGAATAGGTTGGTAAATGAATTAAATTAAGTTCATGAAATACAGTTTTTTACCATAAATTTAATGGAATGTTTATGTTATAAACAGTTATGAAATGTAAGTATTACAATATAAACTTTTAAATTATACGGTTTTGAACTGTAAAATAGACAGTAAACTAAGCGTTGTCCCGTAAAACCAAAAACGTTGCTACCATATTTTTTACGGTAAAGTTCTGGCAACCACAGCTGCCGTTTTTTTACCGTAAATTTTGCGTAGATTTAAGCGCTAAAGTAATACTGATGTAATGATGTTTGTAGAGTAATTTATAATGACTTCGGCTCAACCAATCAGAATCAAAGACAAGAACTATTCATTTTATAAGTCTAAGTTTGCCGATTTTCAACCAGTTTTGTACTGTTATAGTGTCGGTGGTAAATGAACAATGTTTACTCTTTCTCCTTGTTAACTGGACTGAGAAAGTCCTGTTTATTTGCCAGCAAAACTTTTGACATCTTCAAGGCTTTCATGAAAACTACACATTGTACTTCTGTATTTTTGTATCCCTGCCCACAGACAGTCCGATTGACAGAGGGTTATTAATAGAACAGTTATTGAAACCGTGTCTACACCAGAAAAGCTGTCTACACTGAACGCGACAAACCAATCGTTACAAAGCACTTGGACTATGTCAGAAATAGAACGGGGAATCCGTTTACTGCCGGGAATTTGTTGTGTCGTGTCACATCGTGGCGCATCCAGTGTAGACAATATCACTGATTATAATGGGTTCTACTGTCTTTTGACGCGTCACATCGCGCCACTCGCGTCAGGTGTAGACAGTAGGTTAAGAGTAGGTTTATCACTGAAAATTGTATTGTACTTTGTTTGCTCTTTAAATGACAGCGTTTTGCTTCGGGGAGTTGGGCTGAACTGAGAGAACAGCAGTTTCTTTCAGACTAAAACAATGTGTTTGTAGTCATTCAGGTTGAAATGGACACTACAAACATGGTTTTCAGATTTTTTTTCGCAATGTTCTCTCCATATTTAAGATTTTTTGCAACCACTGCCTACACTGCCTTCTGGATCCTTCACCTACTCTTTGAATTCTTGCACCCGGGAGCAAACTAGTCAACACCAAGTTTGCTAAGGAGCATTTCCTACTCAAGCAAGGGGGTATTTGACGACTAAGAGTGGCCTTGGATGCCAACATGCCAAGTGCATTATGGTTGTTGAAGTTTTCCTACTGATTTGGGAAAAGGGAAGACAACAGCCCCTTTTCTCTGTTTTCTCTAGGCAAGTAGCACAGATTTGACATTCCCCCCCACCTTTCTACCGCATAGGCAGCTAAGTTTTATTGAAAGCCCATTTTGTCAGTGGCGAAGCATTGCTTTAATCACTAAAAGTTGAAGTGATAACCAAATTGTGCCTTGTGTACGTGGCCTAGGAGTCATTAAAAAAAACAAAAAACTGTAAGAGTTGGAAAAATTTTGTTGATCTCAAAACATGATGTACTGGGAGTAATGCCAGATCTCCAGCTGTCTGCATTCTTCAAGCTTACTGGTAAGTATCGTCCGCCGCTTGCACTGTTCCTCAACCCCTCCTTGTTTCTTTCCTGTTAGTGTGAATGGAGTCTCAAAGACAAAGCGCTGAATGTTGTGGCATTTCTCAAAGTCCGTCTTCCTCTCCACCAGTTCTTTCTCATCAAAGTAAGGCTTGACATACGTGACCTGAATGTAGGCCAACTTTGGGTCCAGTTCTTTCTGGTTAACCTTTGGGTAAAAAAAAAAAAAAAGTTTGTGTGTGGTCCCTTTTATTTAAATAAGAGTTTACTATGAAATAGGAAACAATGAGGGAAAACAATTAAAATTTTATCAGTTTCCAAATGTTAAATACTCAAAAATATGCAAAGACTGGAAGCTGGATGTGCTTCCAAATGTTTGTTCTTATCATAAACAACTTTTTCCTGGACGATGACTCAGATGTGCAGCCCTTCATGGTAATTTCATCTCAATACAGGAAGCTGTAGAGTGAAAAAGAAAATTCATGACTTCTTACTTTGTTGGAGTCCTGGATGATTTTGACATTCTCTGCTCCAAACTTTTCTCCGTAGAGTCCAATGAGACGATGGGAAATTTCGGGAAGCTTTGTGAGCTTTGGCTCTTTGTAGATGTATTCTTTTCCATCCTCTTCTTCAAAGAAGCCCTGAAGTCCCAAAAAAATTAAATGAAGAAATGTTTATTCGCATTACTTAATCATTTTAGATGCATGATTGACATGTTGCTCTTGTAGTATTACTGTGCTGTGTTATTATAGTAAATCCATTTTGATGATGTTTACATACACTAATGTTCAAAGGTTTGGGGTCAGTAAGATTAAAAAAAGAAGAAATTTTTATTTATTTTTTATTCAGCACAGATGAATTAAATAATAAAAAAAAAAGTGACAGTAAAGACTTTCACAGTTTTCAACAAAAGTTTTCTATTTTAAATAAATGCTTTTCATTTGAACTTTATATTCATCAAAGTTTAAACAAAAATAGTGACTTTTAAACAATAATAATAAATGTTTCTTGAGCAGCAAATCAGCATCTTAGAATGATTTGTTTTCTGAAGGATCATGTGACACTGAATACTGGATTAATGATGCTAAAATTCAGCTTTGACATCACAGGAATAAATCAAATTTAAAATATATTAAAATATGTAATGCTTATTTTAGGCTGCAATATTTTTTCTAAATATTAGGTTTTACTGTATTTTTGATCAAATAAATACAGCCTTGGTTAGCATAAGAGACTTCAAAAATATTACCGACCCAAACTTTTGAACAGCAGTGTATAAACATAAAACATATGTGGCAAGGGGGGCGTGGTTCAGCGAAGTCTGCAGTGGGAGAGAGAGTCAAGAGACAGGTGTTCGTTATTTGCGCTTAACCCACTCACTCACCGCGCGTCTCCTGCCTCTCTCTCCCGCTGCAGACTTCGCTGAACCACGCCCCCCTTGCCACAACATATTTCAGCTGTCAGTTCATTAACATAATGTCTAGACTGTAACGTGCACAATATCAGTTGTACAAGAGATACACAAAATATCAATGGTTTACACAGAGAAGTCATTTTGGGAAGTGGTATCAAGTCAAAGCTACACAAGCATGAATTTGTGGTATGAACCCACCTGTCCATAAAAGGCGACTCTAAAGTAAGTCCCGAGCAGACGTCGACCAGACTGCATCACCTCTAATATTTTGGCGTAAGCTCGCTGCAGTTTGTCATACAATCTCCTCAGTTTCTATCGGAGAAAGAGAGAAAGCGAGAAAGCATGTAGCATGTAAGTTTAATAAACCAATGTTTTTAAACCTGTGCTGTAAAGTCACAATACAAATGCAGTCAATGTTTTAATTTTTTACAGCTTTTTGGCCTGAAACTATCAACTTTGGATTGCTTAACATGAATTAAGAAAAGCATAATGCAAATAAATTTAACTGTTTTAATTTATTAGCACATTTATCGACAGAAAAAAAGAGATTTAAGACAAGAAAGATGAGGAACAAGAGCAGGAAATGGAAAGTCGGATGTGATGAGTAAGTTAACCACTAGGCCACGGCTACAATTGTGTCATTAAATTGTGCAAACTTTAATAAGGATGCTAATGTCTTTGTTAGCAGAGCAGAGGTACATATTCTGAAGTTCCCTGCAAACAGTTTTCCTCAGAACCGGCCCTTTATCAGAGTAAAGTAAATTGGCAGCACGTACATACTCTATTCAGACTATAACATAGTCAAACAAATCTTCCTGTCAGACTTTGTGGTGCCATCTACTCAAACACCTAGAGCAATGACTTGGCAAAAGTGTCAAAACTCTTGATATGATAATACTACATTCATACATAATTTATAGGTAATTTATACTAAATTCATACATAATTTAAAAAAATGTATATGGAAAATCAAATGGCTGAAATAGAATCTAATTAAATACAAACACTTTGAACAACTTAAATAATTAAAACCAGTTTAAGTGATGACTAGCGAGGTGTTAAAAGTTTATATGCACAAGACAACGGTAGAAAAGAAACACATGTTTTCATATTTGCTCACCTTTGTTAGCATAACATCCCCCAACCATTGGTTTGGAGATAATGATATTTGATTTTACAGCTGAATCAGCTTGTATCAAACACATGAAGATCATTTAGACACGTAGGGATGGGCAATACCACTTGTTTTGCTTTCAATCTGATACGAAATACCATCAAGGCTAATATCGGCAATAGCAACACCAATACTAATACTTCTATTAAATAGACAATTCTCTATTCCATCGATGGGCACTTTTTTTTTTACATTTATTAACAACAATTACAGAACATCATCAATCATTTAAGAACTTTTAAGTCATAAAAAGTTGCAATGCAATAAATGTCACACACATATTTGCTGTTAGTTAATGAAGGTAAATAACTCCACGTAGTGCTTCAAAGTTTAGGATTTGTATGCGTGTCTGTTGTGCTTTAAAAGAGGGAACAGTTTAAACAAAGGACAGACTTCTGGAAGGGTTGTACCTCTAATGACAGTGCTGGCACTGTCATGAAAGTTTCCATGTTTGTGAATGGCTTTCTAAACAGTGGCTGCATAAAGTACAGGAAGATTTCACTTTACAAATGAGAAGGATTTTTACATTTTGTGAAAAAAAAAAGTGGTGTATGTGTGGTGTTTGTCAATGCAAATGCTAGTGAGTGTTTGCCAAGGCATTGCTATGAGGTTGCTATGATGTTCTGACTAATTGTTGGCACATTACTAGGGTGTTATGATGGTTGATAAAGTAAAGCTAGGTGGTTTCTAGGGTGTTGAGCTTGCCACCATGCAGTGTTGTTAATGTTAACTAAAACAAGTCGTGTCTCAAATGACGCACTATACACTATGTGCTTATACGCTATGCATTTATGCGCTATGTACTCAACCGTGTGGTGTATGAAGGTTATTTTGTCATTCAACATCTAAGTCTGATAGCCCCTCCCCCACGTTACGTAATTAAAGCTGTGACAGTTAAGTGCATGAAGTGTCAAACTCAAACCCCCGGATGTTCAACAAGCAACAATAGGCTGGCTTGAGCTGATTGTTTTCAGCAGAGCCCACTCTTACAGGGTTAGTTCACCCAAAAATGTAAATTCACATGAACTGTTTTAAATATGTATTTAGTAGCTTTCTGGGCATTGTTAATTCTCTTGCTGGTAATGGAGGCCTCACTGAGCCATCAGATTTCATCAAAAATATCTTAATTTGTGTTCTGAAGATGAACGAAGGTCTTACGGGTGTGGAACAACATGAGGGTGAGTAATTAATGACAGAATTTTCATTTTTGAGTGAACTAACCCTTTAAGTATCTATGATATTGTGGGTTTTCCCTTAAACATGATTTTTTCATACTTATTTATACTTTTTCCACATTTAACTGAGAAGTGAAATAGATTGCGGCTCTGTTCATACTGATAATGCCCTCAACATCCACACAAACATCTGACTGAGCAACTTTAGTCCTTTAGTCATGTCTAGTCAGTGTGTGCATGTGCATTCAATTAATTTAGTTATTGAGTATTGAGTCACAGCATTTTGAAAATGAAAGAGTTGGGCAACTGGCAATTGTAGAAGGAAGATTAGCACATTTCCTAAAGCCGAATAGCATCATTGCAACCTGTTTCTTACCTCGAACTCATGCCGTTTCTCATAAACAGGAATGATGAGTCTCGCAATGTGTGTTATGAGTTCAAACCTCTCAGCTTTCCACAGGCTCTCAACACATACCTCCAACTGCTCAACCAGGACATCCTGTCACAGAAGTACAGCTGACATTTCACAAATGCAACTTCTTCATCACTCATATTCTTGACTAGTCTTTTATGGGGTTAAAATCGTGATATTGCTACCATGATGTGTCTGGTTTTGGCATTTATAAATCTCCCCAGCATTGTTTACCTCAGTGTAGTACACATCTTGCATCCCTACATCTTCTTTCATAGCTCCTTCTTCATCAATGTTCTGGGTGATTCTCTTAAAAGCTGACAGTCCACTCGGGAACAACTCTGAAACAATAAGACAGCAGAATATGTGACAACATACTAAGAAAAGATTAGCCAAAACTCAGTTACAACACATATGAATCAAAGAAAGTACAGCTACAAATAAGGTTTTTTTTTTTTACACTGCGCTTATCGTGAAGAAACTGCACTTCTATATATCACTACTGATATTTGGAAGAATGTCAGTAACCAAACAGACCTCGCCCCCCCTATTTACTATGGTAGTAAATGGGGGGGGGTCAAGATCTCTTTGGCTACTGACTTTCTTCTAAATATCTTCTTTTGTGTTCAGCAGAACAAAGAAATCCATACAGGTTTGGATCTACTTAAGGGGGAGTAAATGATGACAGAATTTTCATTTTTGGGTGAACAAACCCTTTAAAGTGACTTTGTTTCAACAAAGTTATTTAGAAGGCGGAACAAATGCTACCTTCACGTGCTATAGGAAATTTGATAATTCCCACTTTTGAAGTCGTGATTACGACTATCGTAAAGGAACATTTCACACTTGTAATTCAGAAGTGGGTTTAGCACCACTTTTTCCCCAGGGTTATGAAACCCTGCTTCAGAGCAGGATTAGAGCTGCTTTTGTGAGGTGCCAAATGTGTACAGTATGAAATGAAGCAGTGTTAGAATGTTACGGCTAGATGCTTAGCTTACCAAACGCATGCCTCATATTCGCATGCTTTTGACAGTTACAGTAACACGGCACATTGTATACAAATAGTCATATTTCAGCGTTTGAAGGGGAAAATGTCAAATGGTGACAGAAAATGTGTGAATTGAAGAAAAAAATGTTTCATCCTTGCCTTTATAGTCTGAAAAGTCCATTCAGAAAAAAAGTGGATAGCATACAGTTGGTAATGTATAATATGAGGATGCGCAATGCTAGAGTTTTTATGTAAACGGATATGTGTGCGGCATTCATTCAATCAATGACACTGACACGGCATATACTGTATGCAAATAAGAATGATCCAGGGTTTATCAATGTATAGTGTTACAGTTTATGAATTAATTATTAACCCTGGGTAAATTATGAGCATTGTGAAACATGAAGCAAGATAACCCAGGAATCTGTTTACCCGGGATTTAGAACGTGAAAAGCCCTATCTATTGGTTTATCAATTACAGTAAACCTAATGGTAACAATTTACAATAAGGTTCATTCGTTAACATTAGTTAACATGAACTAACAATGAACTGCACTTATACAGCATTTATTAATCTTTGTTAATCTTTGTTAATTTCAACATTTACTAATACATTATTAAAATCTTGTTAACATTAGTTAATGCACTGTGAACTAACATGAACAAACAATGAACAACTGTATTTTCATTAACTAACGTTAACGAAGATGAGTAAATACAGTAACAAATGTATTGCTCATGGTTAGTTCATGTTAGTTATTGCATTAACTAATGTTTAACTAATGAACCTTATTATAAAGTGTTACCAACCTGATAAACTTCTTATTGTGAATTGTTTGCTTGAAAAGTCTGCTTATGTTTCTTAACAAATGCCACTTTTTAAAATAAAATGTAATGACATTCACACATTTTTATCTTATCATGCTTTTTGTCTTAAGTGTACATATAAAATTTGGAGCCACTGTACATAACCTAGTGCAATATTTAACATTACTCATGAAAAGATGGTTAGGATTACAAAATAACTGCATCACAGTTGCCAACACATGACTTCTGAGAAACATACAGCAGTCTTTGAAAAATGCCATTTTTATCTTTGGTTTCTAGGCATGCAAATTTGTGGAACCGGCGACATTCTTTTAGTTTTGCAATGGGAGAAAACTCTGAATTGCTAGCAGTTAATGAAATACATTTACTACTTAATTGGCAAAAAACGTGTTTTTTAAATGCTGTAATTTTATGTTTAAATTCAAAAGGAAGGGAAAAAAAAAACAGGTTTACTATGCTATCCACAATAGCTCCACTACTCGAGAAGCACTATTTGAAACTTTGCATTGCCATTTGCATTGTGCACCACAAAAGACAGGAGAGTGTTTGTCCAAGCCGGTGCCTCATTTGCATGGGGAAATGAGGGAAATTACATGAGCCACAGGTATTTATTGTTTTTGTGTTGTCCATTTATAAATGAAAAATTACAGTAGGTGAGAATGAAAGTAACATTGTGTAACATTCTGATTTTGTTTCAGCAATCAGTGTAAAATAAAGTAATGGATGATTTTTTAGGACACTGTAATTTAAGGAAGAATGAACATGATCCAAACAATTGAGCATGAAACCTTTGTTGAAAGCAAAGAAACCTTTGCAAACTTACTTTTCCTGTGCAAATACTCTGCCACCAACGCAGCAACATGAACATTACACATAGCAGCCTGTGAAAATACAAGAGCAGAGAAATACCAGAGAAAATAAGGTTCACAGAACTAAGAAAACAAATCTCATACATAATGAACAGAACTTAAGCTCATCAATCTGTCTGTTTCCACCCACCTATTTTTCTACTACGATAGAAACACATTTACTGAAAATAAATCAACAAAAAAAACTTAACAGTGGATGTGACTGAATAAACAGGACTAACCAATGGACCAATTTCATCGCACAGTATCTCAAATGTTGTTTTAGTTTTTCTGAAATGCCTGAGCCAAAGTCTGTCATCAGAATGATTTGGTTTAATTTCCTCCCTTCAAGTATCTCACATGATTGCGTTCACAAACCCCAGCATCCGAAAGCAAGATAACATGGCAGCATTTATTGTGTGTCATCTGTGCGCTCTGAGACACATTTATGATGTAGGAAAAAAGAACCACAATTTCTTCCCCGATTGCAGTGACTTCCATTTTTATTACAGATGTTTTGCGGCAATTTTCTCAGGAAGTGACTATTTTGTTCTCTTGAACACACGGATGGACTCCCAAGATTATTATATCCAATTCAAATGATTCCAATTCTTTTTCTGCAGAAAACATTTAAAGACTTAGTCAGATGGTTCAATTCTTTTATATGGGTAAATAAGAGACCTCATCTTAAGATTAATATATATCGTCTACCAGAGGATTTGGGTGGCCTTGGTTTCCCAGATATTAGAAAGTACCAATTGAGTGCCCATTTACGTCACACAACTACATGGATATCAGGAGACCCAACTTCATTATGGCTGGACATAGAGACCGCTCAGTCACAGGTCCCTCTTCAGAATTTGCTCTTTCTAAAAAAAAACTGAAGACTGTTAGAGTAGCTTGTGCAAACCCTATTACTGTTAATTCGGTAAAAGCTTAGCAGTCCATTAGGTGACTTGAAGGGAAATCATGTCTAACATTAATTTATACTTTAATATGTAATAATCTTGATTTTCCTCTGGGTGTCAGTGATTTATGTTTTCGACAGTGGGCTCTTAAGGGGATTTCTAAGCTTAAAGATCTTTTTATAATAATATTCTCATGTCCTTTAGTCATATTTCCCAAAAATATGACCTGGACAGACAAGATTTTTTCCGTTACTTACAAATAAGAAATTATATTCAAAAGGATACTACACTCCTTTCGAATGTAAGTTACTCAGAAATAGACAAACAACTTTTTGAGATTCATTCAATCAGATCTATAAGTTTATTTTATGGTATTCTGTCAGAGTATGCAGAGACTTCTACTCATTTTCGTAAAACAATCTGGGAAAGGGAGCTTAATATTCAAATATCAGATGAAGAATGGAACATGGCCTGGAAAAATGCAAAGAACTTGAGCTTATGCAATAGAGAGAGCTATTCAGCTCGAGATTCTTCATAGAGCTCATATCTCTCCCTCTCAGCGTAGCAGATTTAGGGCTGATGTCTCTCCTTTTTGTTCTAAATGTAAGATAGAAATTGGTAATCTTACTCATTGTTTGTGGTTCTGTAATAAAAAACGAGCACTTTACTGACATAACTGTGACTTCACACAGCACTTACATACTGTTGTTCTCATGTTGAGTTTGATTTGATTCTACTATTCTCATTTGTAAGTCGCTTTGGATAAAAGCGTCTGCTAAATGACTAAATGTAAATGTAATAAGATACAGAGGTTCTGGTTGGATGTTTCTGTAGAACTGAATAAAAAACTGGGTGTTTCTTTGGTTCCAGATCCAGCGTCTTACCTACTGGGAATGTCTTCTCCTATAGGCCTTGATAAGTACAAGATTAGACTTTTCAATCTTCTTATTTTCTGTGCCAGAAAATGTATACTTCTACAGTGGATCTCAGATAGAGCCCCCTCTATTAAGATGTGGCATCAAACTATTCTTGAATATGTGTCACTGGATTACCTGACTTGTATATTACGTGATAAGAGTGGTGTATTTCATAAAATTTGGGAACCTTTTCTGGCATATGTTGATGGTGACATTGCCTCCATCTTGATGAGAGGATTGATGTAGGGAAGGCTTATGGGTGTCCTGGTTGATTTTGTTAGTTGTATTCTCAGTATTATTTAATATTTGTACATTATTATCACTTTTCTTTCCTGACCTGTATATATAAACATACATTGAAATCTAATATGTAATTTTTTTTTCCTTTTATGTGAGCTGAATGTTGTTGTTGTTTTTCCCCCTTTTTTGTCTAATTGTTGTTATATTGTTATATTATCATGTTTTTTTGCGTTTGTGTAAAAGAAAAAGTGAAAATCAATAAAACATTTTTTTTTTTAAAACACGGGATGGAAACTCTGCTTTATTTGCAAATGTTTTATGCGATATTCCAATTTTGCGGATAAGTTAAATTCACAGCTTTGGATTTTAATATACCATCCAGAAAGCTTTCAAAAAGCAACAAATTGTTTTCAGTACAAAATTAGGACTATAAAGCACTATGTAGTAAACATATATTTAAGCACATATCCATTGCATTTATATGGTTTAGGCCATCTACTGCAGAAGGCACTATTGTTACAAAATCTTTTCCATTCTTGGATGTATTCCCTGTATGTGAAATGGAAGTATAAGAGAATGCTTGCCAAGAAAATGACCTTTAATACAGTTCAGTTCCTGTTGTTCAGTTTGTGGGGGATATATTTATAGGAAGAATTAAACACTGCTGCTAACCTAAACATATACAGAATAAATTAAACCAAATTATCAAATAATTCATGACTAAGTAAACATAAAAAGTAAACAGCACTGAAAGTCTCTTGTGAACTATCGTTAAATGACTGAGGCTTGATTGGTGTGGTTCAGTAAGGCAAATGGAGTGACAGGTGCTATTACAGGTGCTCTTGATTGTTTTAAGGTTAACCTGAACGTTATACCACCAGGAGGTGGTTTCCAGAGGATGGCCTGTCATTAATTACTCGTATAAAATATATACCTTAGTTTTTGTTCAAAGACTTCCCCAAACAGGAGGTCCAACACAAAAACGGGAAAAGGTAAAAATAATAGAAGATGCATGTGCATAGTGCCCAATAAAGTAGAAAAGTCTGACAAAATATATTTGTAACAGTCTTCCTGTAAGAAGGTCAATAGACCTAAAGTTAGAAAAAAATTTTAACTTTAAAGTAAAGAAACTTTTAAATAAAATACATTTTCCTACAAAAGGCCAGAATTATTATCGTTAACTAAAACTATAAAAATATTTTTGTTAATTGAAATAAAGCAGAAATAAATAATATATAAAAATTTATTGAAAAACTTAAACTAAACGAATATCTGAAATTTGACTTGGCAATAAACCAAAATAAATTTAAGTTGAAGCACAAAAATTATTAACTGGAAACAAATAAAACTAAAATTTAAATAAAAATAAATTAAACCTAAATAGCAATATAATAATAATGAAATGACAAAAGCACATAACCAAATTACAAAAAATTAAGGAAAATTAACATGAAACCAAAAAAATACAAATAAAAGCTTTTTCAATATATAAAAAAAATTATAATAAAACTAAAGTAAAAAACTAAAATAACACTGCAATAGACTTGTTCAATGATTTCTATAAAAGTAAAATATTAAAGGAAATCCTCTAATAGACATCTTTGACGCTCTTCACCAAGCACTAACACAGATACACACAGGAGCGTTTGAAAGCAGGCATCTATCAGCGGATCCTTAATATATTCTCTGATAACCGGATCCACTGAGAGACGCCTGCTTTCAAACGCTCCCGTGTGTATCTGTGTAAGTGATTGGTGAAGAGCGTCAAAGATGTTTATTTACAACATGTATTTGAAGCGTTGATCATTGTAGACATATCTGTTGAGCACGTGAACACAATGGACAATCAGACGCGTGTAAGAATCTGCTCAACAGCGCTCAAAATTCTAGGGGGAAATGTATGTCGGTTAAAAAAAAAATCAGTACTTTTAACAACATTAGAGCAGACTCTTGGAAAGGAGGGGTTTAGAGAGACCGAATCTTAGAACAAACTGTTTTCAGACTCTTTGAGAAATAAGGTGATGTGCATATTATGAGAAAATTAACCTGTTCGTGTTCCACTGTACCGCCAGTGGTACACATACCTTGTAAAAGTGACCAAAACCATTCATATACTCCAAATGGTTCAAGAACAGCATGCAATTTACTTTGGGTATGCCTTTTTTAGGCATTTTAGGCAAATGTTACAGGAATGCTAAGGGGTTAAAGTGTTTTTTGTCCTTGGATGCATGTAAATCTATTGTAGGGGACCACCAAAACAAAATTAGGAACCTTTAAAATAGCATAATAGGGGTACTTTAAAAATTTTTACATTAAAGATGCACCTCAAAATTGCAAAATAACCGCACAGTTCAATTAAAGAGGTAAATAATTCTATTTGAGACATTTCTGGGAAAATTGTGACATTTATAGATTAATCAGAGAAAGTAATAGAAAAATGACCTAAATACATACATAAATTTATTCTTTATTTCTACTCTCACAGTCCAGTTATAATGGATGCCGAAAAAATACTGTTTTGGTGAACTGATGCAAATTTATCAATTTGAAGACTGGATGGAACAATGGATGACATTATTATAAACATTTTAAAAACAAATATTGTGTGCATTCCCTTTGAAATTTCCACCGTAAAGCAGGCGATATGATCTTCCATAATTTAGTGTATGCTTACAGCTTCAGGGTGTGGCTTAAAATTGGCCAACAGATGACATGATTGACATTTGACTAATTTAATCCATGTACAATGTGTTGAGGCCAAGTTTAACATGCACATGGAAACTTTCCAATGCACCTGTACCAGCAAAACAACAAGTATTTAAATTAACATACCTCAGAAAAGTCCCCATTCTTACTGTGTGCTCGTGCCATGCTGTCCAGCCAGGTCCGCCTGAGCTCCGGGGTGCTGGCGTATGATTTGGCGAGACTGTACTGCAGGTCAAGCAGCATTTCTGGGTCTTTTTCGTGCTCACGCATCTGAGCGGTGGCCATCAAAACCGTACGAATTCTCATCGTCAGACCCTTCACTTCAGATGGAAATGTTGTGGTCTGGGGAGACAAAGATTTCATATTTTAAAAACTGAAACAAGAATACTTGCCATTTTTGCAAACTGATTATTGTTGTAAGCGTTATGGGCTGTTCACATGTCACAAGTCTCGTGACTTTTTCTGTCTCACATGAATGACTCAGGTTTAATGCCATGTAGACTGCATGCTTTTAACTAAGCTGAACTTTCGAAAACATATCTCAAAAAAACATTTTCTCTTCCACTGCATTTTAGTGTTTTGAATTTTTTTGCTATTATTTAAAAAATATTAAGTATCCACAGAATGTTATTTCTGGATTTAGAACACAATTCAAAGCGGAATTATCACAACCAAGCAATCCTCGCTGTCATTAAAACATTAAAATGAATCATGTCAGAGAAAAAGTGTTCCTGATATTTCTATTAACTGCTTAAATCAATATAATTTTTTAACTTCTGGATAATTCATGTAAATTTTTTCTTTTTGTGTGTAAATTTACAGTATTCTCTTTAATTCATCACTTTGATCACACCAGTAAAAGAAGGAGTACGCAAAATCAGCCAGTATGCAGGTGGCACGCACATGTTCATGTCGTTTATTTTTTATGTATACAGATAAATGACAAGTTGACAAGGTTTATGTTCTGGACAGTGCAAATGTGTTTCATGTTACATGTATAAATTAAATTCTGGAGAATATTGGACCGGTACGGAGCCCCTAAATGGACATGGTAGTGGGAAATAATATGAGATGGGAGGAAAAAATATATTTCAATGCCCCTTGTGTTCACGGAAAGTTCTGCATTCCCCCCTAGAAACGGTGCGTTCCCTCGAGAAACACAAGCAAACGCAAAGTTTCTCAGGGGAACGCAATATATTTGCTTGAGAATGCAAAATGACTAACATATAATTTTCCCTCCCATCTCATTTTCCTTTTTCATCACCCTTTCGGGGCTCCGTAGACTGGAGATACTTTGATTTTAATGGCTATCAAAAAGTGTTGGGGACATGTCCCACCTGTCCCACCCGCAAATGAAGCACATGTGAGCGGCCCCTTAATGAAAATAATTTATGAGGTAGCTTGACAAATGATTACAGTTTGCAAACTCTACCTTACCTTCATGACTTTATCACTGTTGGCAAAGTTGTTGATGATGGACAGTGACTCCTGGAAACGTGAGCTGCCGGTTACCGCCACATCAGCAATAAGCTGGCTCACAGCGATGATGATCTAATAGTCAGAAAGGAAACAGACTAAATATCAACACAATATTTTAGAAACATTCCTGGGTCACCCAAAAAAAGGCACATGTCTCAGGGATTGCTTTACCATTGTGCCTGACTCAGACTTTCAAAAAATATGAATGAAATTATGTTTTAAATTAATGAAAAGTGACACGCACACACACAAGTATATATACATACATATGTTTTAAATTAATGAAAGAAACCATTTACATACATGTATATTTACATATATATACGTCTGTGTGTGTGAGAGTGTGTGTGTGTGCGTGTGTATATTCACAGAGTGAAAGTGTAACCAAAAAAATAGTACTTTGCTAACAAATGAGAACCTGTTTTCATTATTCATCATTAATGAGGATACAGTTGAAATGTATAGTATAAATAAAAAAAGTATCATTAACATTGAGTTTAAATAGTGCAGCTGCCTTATGGCATGTGTGAGAGAGTGGAATTCAGCTGAAGAAAACAACAAGTGAATGTGGCTTGACCTGTCTAACTGGCACCATGAAGTTTTATTACACTATAATTGCTGTGTAGCATAATTAAGCACCTTTTATGCTTTTGTTAAGAGCACATTACAAGACAGTCTTAGAAGTAGTTTTAGGTACACAGAAATGTTTTGTGACATCACATCGAAGCTTAACGTGTAACGTGTAACAAGGACACTGTAAAAAATAAAGTGTTACACTACATTTCTCTTCAATACAGTAGAAATGTAAATTAAATTAAATTAAATATGAAGGATGTTAACTGTGACAAGATGATTGACAGGGCAGTTTAAATGGTGACAGGATGCACATAACTAAGTGACAGAGTGGTTCATTAAAGGTACACTTGATGTCCCAAAACTTGCCAACTGTTCTGCTACACACTTAAAAGTATGTACTTTTTCTTCACAAAAAGAGTACATACTTTTAGCTCATAGTATAAGTAGGCGAATTGGGATGCAGAAAATATCTCAAAAGTGGCTAATTAGAAAACCTACACACTCGACTTATGATATACAGTACAGTCCAAAAGTTTGGAACCACTAAGATTTTTAATGTTTTTAAAAGAAGTTTCGTCTGCTCACCAAGGCTACATTTATTTAATTAAAAATACAGTAAAAAACAGTCATATTGTGAAATATTATTACAATTTAAAATAACTGTGTACTATTTAAATATATTTGACAAAGTAATTTATTCCTGTGATGCAAAGCTGAATTTTCAGCATCGTTACTCCAGTCTTCAGTGTCACATGATCCTTCAGAAATCATTCTAATATGCTGATTTGCTGCTCAATAAACATTTATGATTATTTTCAATGTTGAAAACAGTTGTGTACTTTTTTTTTTCAGGATTCCTTGATGAATAGAAAGTTCAAAAGAACAGCATTTATCTGAAATACAAAGCTTCTGTAGCATTATACACTACCGTTCAAAAGTTTGGGGTCAGTAAGAATTTTTATTTTTATTTTTTTGAAAAGAATTAAAAGAAATAAATACTTTTATTCAGCAAGGATGCATTAAATCAATCAAAAGTGGCAGTAAAGACATTTATAATGTTACAAAAGATTAGATTTCAGATAAACACTGTTCTTTTGAACTTTCTATTCATCAAATAATCCTGAAAAAAAATATCGTACACAAATATTTTGTACAATTGTACACATTAAATGTTTCTTGAGCAGCAGATCAGCATATTAGAATGATTTCTGAAGGATCATGTGACACTGAAGACTGGAGTAATGATGCTGAAAATTCAGCTTTGCCATCACAGGAATAAATTACTTTGTGAAATATATTCAAATAGAAAACAGTTATTTTAAATTGTAATAATATTTCACAATATTACTGTTTTTACTGTATTTTTAATTAAATAAATGTAGCCTTGGTGAGCAGACGAAACTTCTTTTAAAAACATTAAAAATCTTAGTGGTTCCAAACTTTTGGACTGTACTGTACGTCATCTTAATGCTAATACGACTATAACTTTACCCTTTGTAGGAAAATTGATGCACCTCTTGATGGAAAAATATCACAACAACATTTATTTCCATCAAGAGGTGCATACATTTTTGGTCGAGATCTTGTATTGACAATGTACGTATGTCAATCACCCTTAAGCAGCCTAGAGTTAAATGGACCATAACATGCAATAATTTATTTTTTTCACTTAAAATGTTGGTAAAGTTTTGCAGCAAAAACAGTTAATGAGTTATGATCTTGCAACCGCCATTTTAAGTGTCTTACTCAAGGACCCAGTGGTGAAAGCTCATGAATCACCCCTTCAAATGTGCAACCATGTAGTAACCACTCCATATTTTGTGCATTAGGTTACAGTACTCCTCCATGTTACACAAAACACCTTCCCCACATACAAATAATCTTTTACCGCAAGGTATTGTGTAAGAGTTGACTGTTTAAAGATTAAAATGATGTGCCAAGACATGTGCTGACATACAGTATGACAGTGGTGTAATGTAACAAAGTAATAATACTTTGTTACAGTACTTAAGTATTTTTTGGGAGAATCTGTACTTTACTTGAGTTTTTATATTTCTGTCAACTTTTACTTTTACTCCACTACATTTCCTAAATTAAATGTATACTTTTACTCCGATACATTTTCCCAAAGCATTTTCGTTACTTACTACAAAATAAAGTAGGAAAAACACAGACTGCAAGCAAGCATGTGCAAACAAGTGCTCGCACAACCGCGGTTGATTTCATTTTCCAGGTAGCGTCCGTTGCTGAAGCGGCTGAGAAGAGTGCGCTGTCATTATACAGTACGAGAGCGACCTCCATTTTTTTTTAATTCAAAGAAACAAAATGTAAGAAAGAGTTAAAACTGAACACAATCATGCTGCTCAAACTGTGTATAGAACAATTTTTTATAATTTTTTTTGCTCCTTTTGTATTTTACATTTACTTGTACTTTTACTCTCAATACTTAAGTATGTTATTTAAAAAACATATATATATATATAAAAGAAAAAAATCACATACTTTAAAACTTTTAGTCAAGTAACATTCTAAACAGTGACTTTAACTTCTACCAAAGTCATTTTCTGGTAAGATATCTATACTTTTACTCAAGTATGGTTTTCGAGTACTTTATACACCACTGCAGTATGATGGGATTCACAATGTCCAACATAAACAAAGAACAGAATGATGTGAACGGTCATGAGATTTGGTGAGCACAATTGCTTTCCAAGTAAAATAAAAAGTTAGGACTCGTAATGGGCTTGTGTGTGTTATACTTGGAAAATAAAAAATCTAACAAAACAAAGACAAGCCCAGTGACTGGAAAGATTAGTCTCCTTAGATTAGTTTGGTGACTAATCAAATGGGGATGTGTGTACAGTTGCCTGAAATTGTCATTATGTACCTGCAAGTGCATGCGCAGGAAGCTTTTCCTCTTGGTGTACTCAAAATTGTTCTTCATGAGTAGGTAAAGAAGGGCAGATGCCTCCCCACGTAGGACACTTAATTTAGACATACAGCACTTCAAGACTTCGTAACACAGCGAACCGCACAGTGTTACGCGGCCCTTGAAAAGGGGAACCTGGAACTAAAATATACATAATCAAGACACAAACACATCAATGTTCAAATTCTGGAACATCTTGAAAACATCTCATGTTGTTTATTCAAACATTATTCATGTTTATTCATTGATTATTCAAAGTCATACTTTGCACCTTTTGCATCTTTTGTGTTATACAGAAGAAAAAAAAATAGCATTTAGGTTGGGAACGAAAAGAGGGTGAGTAAATAATCAAGTAAATTATTCCTTTAAAGGTTTATAAAATAAATATATTGATCTCACCTTGATGATAAAGGCTCGCAGAGAGGCAAAGATGTGTTTGATTGCTGCTTCTGATTGTCCGACTTTCAGTAAAGTGAGGTATGTGTCAAAGACCTTCGTCATCAGAGCATTGTGACCATCACTGTCCAGCAGCTGATTCTGTCAGGATCCGTTAATCACATTATCAGTTTATGGAAGAATCAATCTATCTATTTAGAACTGAATCTTTAGCTTCATTATGAACTCTAGAAGACTTATCCAACTCTTCCTTGAATGTTTGGAATGGTGATTACCTTGAAGCTCTGAATGAAGAGTGAGAGGACATCCAGCACGGTAAGGCAGGCTTCTGTCGACATATTCCCCTCAAGCAAAGACTGGTGGTTGGTCTCTGCTTCTGTGGGACCTCCAACTGAAATACAAGATTCCACAATTAGATGCAAAATTAAAACAACTGGCTTCACTCAATGAATTCTGTAGTTTTCTTGTTCATTTTGTTCTTATAAGACTAGATTCAATAAAAATAATAAAAATAATAATTATGTTATAAGCAAAGAGAGATGAAAGGCCTCAGTTTACTATGGTAGTGAATTCAGCTGTAGTGTGTCATTTTTTTATTTTAATATACTTTCTCATAAACTAACTAATGCTTTTTGGCATTTCAGTGATAACTAATGATCAAAAGTTTGGGGTCAGTAAGTTTTTTTTTTTTTTTTAAATGAACACTTTATTCAGCAAGGATAAATTAAATTGATAAAAAAATGGTTTGAAAACTATTTTTTTGAGCGCACTCAAAGTGTATGTTTAGAAAACCATAGTTCCCCTTTCCATCAAGTAAAAAAGGAGTTCCTCAAGGATCCATTTTAGCTCCCCTTTTGTTTTCTATTTTTATCAATGATTTAGGCTTTGGAGTGGATTCCGCTAATATACACGTGTACGCTGACGACACAATCAATTATACTGTAGCATCATCTTTAAATCAAGCTCTACTGAACTTACATCATGTATTTAACATTATACAACATTCACTGTCACAGTTGAAACTTAAATTCAAAAAAGACAAAATGTATGATTTTTAGTCGTACACATTCTGGGATAATGGATGTGGTAATATATCAACTTTTGATGGTACAACCACTGAAAGAGTTAGCTCTTATAAATATTTAGGTATATGGTTAGACGAAAAACTAGCTTTTAATGTATACATTGATAATCTGCTGAAGAAGTTTAAACCAAAATTAGGATTCTTTTATATTTTAAAAAACTACTTTCATTCAAAAACTTTAAAAAAAATGTACTGACCCCAAACTTTTGAACTATTGTGTATATAAGGCAGTATTTTTTTTAATGGATGCTATTAAAAAAATCATAATAGAGCATTATAGGAGCAGAAAAGCCTGAAAATCCCTTAGCAAAATGGGATTTTTCACAGAATGAAGGGTATAAATCTTCAGGAGTACACAGATTACCCATGTTCAGAGTGAAAGAGGTGTCCATAGTGCTGAACTGCTGCAGCTTTGCTTGCATAAGACTTCCTCGGCCACGCAGAACCGGCATGGTCTGAGACTTTCTGTCAGGGGTGAAGAGTTTCGACACCCAGGGTTCCTGACTCCTAAACATGACAAACAAACAAAGATGTATTGTTCGCAACAGTGCTAATCTTAATACCATTGCTTAAAAACACAGGACCCTGAATGAAATGTAAAGATCTGACTTTGATGACACGATAGCAGGCAGCATAAAGTTATAGTTGTAAATATGGGTGATCTGAATGTGGTTAACTCTTAAGCATACCGACTGATGTTTCGCTTGCCCATATAGCGGAACTGGACTATGCAGATCCTACAATCAGAGAAGACAGAAAATTAGTCTAATGATAGAAACCTAGATAAACACAAAGAGACAAATTAACATATTTCTGGGTCTTGAATTACTTTTTGGCAACAGAATTTTATATTCTCAAACCATTTTTAAGGCTAGAAACCCAGAATAAGACCTGAAATATTCTGCAAGTATACAGTTGCTTCCAGCTACACAAGCTGGATTTCACATCTTCCAAATTGTGTCAGAACATAATTCATAAAGCAAGACAAATGTGTGCTGCATTCTCAGTGACACCACAAGGTGCCCTAAAGTGGGAATTTGTGAAAACTGTCTTCTTATGCAGTCTTTTTCTCTTTTTTTTGTCGGAAAGATCGTATTTACCTGTTGAACGCACATGACAGCACCACAAAGTGGTAAGCTCGGGATTTTCTTTAAGCCCTGATCTTTACGAGTTGGGGGCGTGTCAGTGAGAAACATGGTGGAACACCTCAATACTTGTATTTAGCAGTGAAATATTAAGCAGCACAGTTGTTTTGATGATAACAAAAAGAAATGTTTGTATAGCAGCAAATCAGCAAATTAGAATGATTTCTGAACAATCATGTGACACTGAAGACTGGAGTAATGATGCTGAAAATTCAGCTTTGACATCACAGGAATAAATTACAATTTGAAATATTTCAAAATAGAAAACCGTAATTATAAATTGTAATAAAATTTTACTATTTTACTGTATTTTTGATCAAATAAATTGTTGAACATTAGAGACTTCTTTCAAAAACATTAAAAAAATCGTACTGACTTATCTTGTATGATTTACCATCTGATTGTGTAGGAACACAAGATTGAGATAAAGGTGAATAATTAGATCAACATTGGTCAGGACAGCACCCCATGGCAAAGTTAGTATGTCACTCACTCGAGCAGACTGAGGAAGTTCATGATGTCTTGTGGATTGACTTTAGACCAGTATGCCATCAGAGTGTCTACAGGAAGACATTGAGCAAGACAGAAAGAAAAACATTAACGCAACATAGCTCAACTCTTCCTATTACAATGTCGTTCTCAAGAGTTTCAGGAAACCCAGTCAACGGACCCACAAGGTTCCCACACTCTTTGACCAATTACTTTTCCATGTCCTTTCCACTCATTCCTTGATAAGTTTTTTTTTTCATAGTGAATATTGGGATGGATTTCAGATTACTAATTTTGGTAGCACTTTATTTTACAGTCCTGTTCCCTATGTACATACTATGTACTATTATAGTTATTACAATAACTGGGCAATAACTAGGTACTAACCCTGAACCTAACCTTAACCCCTGTAGATATCTTATAATAACTAGTACTTTCTTAGGTAAGTACACTGTAAGTACACTTAAGTGCAAGTAAAGTAAAATAAAGTGCAACCCAAATGAATAATTTATGTACTAGTATATTAATAATATATGTACAATAATGTCTCAAATAAGAAGTGATGGTTAATTGTGAGCAAGTTTTACTCTAAACAGGAACTCACAATATCTAGCCGATGTTGTGAGTGCTATTTTAGAGCAGAAAAATATTAGGAAAAACATATTCAATAGGAATTTCTGTGATTTTTCCCAGCCACAATTCCAGGTTTTCTATGACCGTGGAAACCCTGGATCTAAGACCAGGCACTAACTTGTTTAAATCAGTTTCTCAATTCTGCTCCAGCACTTTTTTGGGTACATGTTTTAGGTGACTCACCTATCTGACACACCCAACTTAGGTCAAGCGTCACTCTACAAATGAGCCGACAAACAGACGTGGGAGACATCTAAACTGTAAGGTGCCAGAAGAACCTGAGAGCAGGACTGATAAACCCTGGATTTAAGTTGTATCTGACATAAGAGGATAGTTGTGCGTGAAATCTGCACCCACGGAGCTCCAACGAATATTCAACAGATTTCCATAGAATTTAAACAGCTGTCATTTAAAGATCAACAACAGCTGCAACCCATAGTTCACGTGTGTCACATTTGGGTACAGCAATCTGCCCTGTTCAAGTCTAAATTTATTTTTATTTTTGGGTTATTTTTATAAAAATTGTTTCAAAGCAGCGTTACAGAAAATCATGATAACAATATGTTTTATAGACATATGTAGCCCCGTCCCTTTTCAGCACAGCAATCATTGTGCTCTGTCTTCTGTCTTGTTTTTCCACAGCATGAAGATGAGATCTTATGGATTTATGATTCAACAGCTCGTTTTAAAATTACATTTGTTATGACATCCGCTTTAAACGTTACAATGCTCATGATAACTTTCGTTAACTCTAATACATAATAATTAGATCCAGTTTACCAGCTAATACTCTTCGACAGCGCTGCCATAAAAATCTACAGAGCTACGAAATTACGAAACACTAACGAAGCCTCGTTTACTGAAATCACGTGACTTTGGTTTGATACACGCTCCAAACCACTGATTCGAAACAAAAGATTTGTAAGACTTCGAAGCTTCATGAAGCGGTTTTGAAATCGCCCATAACTAGATATTGTTGAATAAAGTCGTTATTTTGTTTTTTTTGGCACACAAAAAGTATTCTCGTCACTTCATTTGTTTTCTGAAGATGAACGAAGGTCTTACAGGTGTGGACAATATGTTCTCCAACCAATATGCCCATATAGGTCATTTGCCACTTCCCTGAAATACGACCCATAAGAGCGTTTACTAAAGTTGAGCTCTTATCGACAACAGGACACTTTCATTTTAATGCATTGTTCCCTTTTATCTGCGTCATATTTCGGGTTTCGCGTAGCTCAATCGGCAGAGCATTGCAATACTATAAATCACTAAGGGTAGGTTTAGGGGTGGGTTGGGTGTAGTCGTTAATAAAAAAATGAGTTTTGCTAAATGGAAATAGGACAAATGGTGTAAAAAGTACACACATTGCATTTAAACGAACACGCATTTTGATTGGTAACGTCATTTCATGACGACAGACGTAACACGAAACTGTCATTATTTTTATGCCAGCTAGAGGGCGCATGACTTTAAAACGTAAATATAGGTCGTAATAAGGGTGCTTGAAAAACGACCTATAGGGTAATTTTTTGGGGAGAACAAACAGTAATTAATGACAGAATTTTCATTTTTGGGTGAACTAACCCTTTAAAGCTGATCTGAAAATAAGCCTACAATCATGACTATAATTCTGGTGACAAAAGCCTTAAGTGTGCTTACCATCTGACAAAGTTCTTACAATGTGCAGGTAACACAGAAGCAGCCCTCTGACCTCATACTGCCCCAAACGGCCAGCGGCGGGTCCAGTGCTCATAGTGGAGCCGCGCCTGTGTAACTTAGCAGAAGTGAAAAAAACAACAACATTAAAAATGATTCATTGTATTTGTAATGTAAATAAGGTAACCTGCAGTGTTGGGGTAACGTTACGCATATTTATTCTTTTTTTTTTCATGTAATGAGTAATGTACTACTTGTTAAATTTATACCATAATAGCCACATTCATTTTTTATTAACGTATGTTATTTAATTTATTAACTGACAAATGTAAATGCAAATCTGTCCCTTCCATACACTGGAGAAAAATGGGTATATTTAAGAGATGTATGAATTGAAGCAGTTATGAGTATGATTTATGCTTAAAAAAAAAGTATTATTTGCTGTGCATCCCATGATATATGTTGTTTTTTAAGTAAATAATAAAAGTAAAAATACAATTTTATATATATTATGCATGGCCATTCAAAAGTTTGGAGTCGTTAAGATTTTTTATGCTCACCAAGGCTGCATTTATTTGATCAAAAGACAGTAAAAACAGTAATATTGTGAAATATTATTACAATTTAAAACAACTGTTTTCCATTTTAATATACTTTAAAATGTAATGAATTCCTGTTATGCAAAGCTGAATTTTCAGCATCATTCCTCCATTCTTCAGTGTCTCATGATCATTTTAATATGCTGATTTGCTGCTATAGAAACATTTATTATTATTTTTCAGGATTATTTGATAAATAGAAAGTTCAAAAGAACGGCATTTATTTGAAATAGAAATCTTTTGTAATATTATAAATCTCTTTACAGCCTCTTTTGATCAATTTCATGCATTCTTGCTGAATAAAAGTATTAATTATTTCTCTAACTTTTGAACAGTAGTATATATGTAAAAAGGAAGAATTAACCTACTGGGTTTCCAAAAAAAGTAACAAATGTAACATAATTGGTGAGTAACATTCCCCGACACTGGACATTTGTAGTGAAATCACGGCTGCCTCTGTTTCACCTCATTGATGTCTGGAGTGCCAGGATCTCCATACATAGAGCCTCTGGACTCCCCTTTCCTAACATGTCCATTCTGGGCGGCGACACCGGCTGTGAAACACACAAATGCAGACTGTGTGTGTGTGTGTGTGTCTGTTACTTGTAACTTCTGATGTCAAAAAACTTTGATACTCACTAGGTTCCTTATCAACAATAGTGCTGCTCCTGCGGCTGTCCAGTGACAAATCATCCCGGTACTAAAGGAGCATGGGAAAACAGGTAGTGCTTATCCAACTCCCGATCAAGAACTTGCAAGGTTAACATTTACACTAGGACATGGAATTTAAATGTAGCACTCGCATGTCTCGAGTTATACAACAGTGTGAAAGTAAACCCAATCGGTAAATACAGTACTGAAACATGGCACTCACACCCACAATCAACACACACTGCCGACAAGATAAAACAGCTAAAACAAAGGAAAATAACTGGTCCATCTGTAAACTCTAAGACAGCACATATATAGTATTTTATTTTAAGGATTCAGATAACATTTCTAATTCTGTAAATGAAAGTTGATTAACATTACCAAGAAATATGTTAACTAATGCTAGTTAAACTTATCTTTTTGGACTGATGTTTGTGAAGTTTCAATCAATTAAGCCATGCAAATGTCATAATATATTGATGACAGAGAACAGATGAAGACTGAGTCATTGTTGATCCCAGATAAGCAAGAAAGGCATGTTTACCATCATGCCGAGGTCATTTCTACAGAGTTGCCTTGGGCTGTTCATCTGACTCAGGTTCTGGTAGAGCAGTTCAAACAGTGGCAGGTACAGCAGACAGATGCGGGCCTGTTGGTTCTGTCATATTAATAGTAAATTAATGATTATGACACATTGTAGCAGAAAGAATGGAAGGCATTGTAAGTCACTTACCAATGACTGCAGCTAAAGAATTGACTTTCCATTAGTGTTTGTTTTATTGTGTATATTTCAGCACTGTTACTCTGTGTGCCCTGTGGCTTTCAAAGACAAACATCTACTTTTCAAAAGCTTCCATGATTTTAATAATGCAGAAGCAAACTATTTTAATAATTATCTTGCTATAAATTACATAATAACTGAAGAAAATCATGACAACACTTGAAAGAGTTTAGCATGGTAATGGATATGAAAATATTCATGTATTTGGTGTTGGCGGAATAGATCTGCTATGCTGTTGTCATTGCTGCTGCTGATATTGCTGCTGCTGATATTGCT
>RJVU01042551.1:1042192-1076514 GCA_003731715.1 Anabarilius grahami
TTTTTCTTTTTTAATAAATCTGCAAAAATGTCAACAATTCTGTGTTTTTCTGTCAATATGGGGTGCTGTGTGTACATTAATGAGGAAAAAAAATTAACTTAAATGATTTTAGCTAATGGCTGCAATATAACAAAGATTGAAAAATTTAAGGGGGTCTGAATACTTTCCGTACCCACTGTAGCTGCTGCTGATTATCGCTGTTGCTGATATTGTTGCTGCTGCTGATTATTGCTGTTGCTGATATTGTTGCTGCTGCTGATTATTGCTGTTGCTGATATTGTTGCTGCTGTTGATTATTGCTGCTGCTGATATAGCTGTTGCTGTTTATTATTGCTGTTGCTGCTATTGCTGATATAGCTGCTGCTGATTATTGCTGTTGCTGATATTGTTGCTGCTGCTGATCATTGCTGTTGCTGATATTGCTGCTGCTTTTGATTATTGCTGTTGCTGCTATTGCTAATATAGCTGCTGCTGTTATTGCTGCTGCTGATATTGCTGCTGCTGATATTGCTGCTGCTGTTGATTATTGCTGTTGCTGCTATTGCTGACAAAGCTGCTGCTGTTATTGCGGCTGCTGATATTGCTTCTGCTGATTATTGCTGTTGCTGAGATTGCTGTTGTTTTTCATTATTGCTGTTGCTGCTATTGCTGACATAGCTGCTGCTGTTGATTATTGCTGCTGCTGATATCGCTGCTGCTTTTGATTATTGCTGTTGCTGCTATTGCTGATATAGCTGCTGCTGATATTGCTGCTGCTGATTGGGATGCAAGACATACTTATAAGAATGCAAGATGATATAAGAATGAACATAACAGTCATCATTTACTCCCGACATCTGAGCCGCTGAAGACGCAGTGGATTCATTTTGTTTTTGAAGGTAATTCCGCCCCGGATCTATCTATATGTGTTTATGTCTGTGCTAAAAAGTTTGTTTTGTTAAAAAGTTCCTGAAGGATGGATCAGTACCTCCAGAAGACGTGAGTAAGCTTATAGATTTTTTATGAATCTTTGCAAATCTCCTTTCCAAATAATGTGCTAGTTAGCAAGTTCCACAACAAATGTGGCTAAAGTTAAAGGCAGTTCACACCGCACAGATAAACGCCAACACCTCTGTTGGAGTTTGTTGGACCAGGACGCAGCCTCCGAAAGGAGACGCAGCTAGTGCGATACCGATGTAGTTTGTCTTCACTCGATTGAACATGTTTAATCGGCGTTTGTTGGCTCGTGGAATGTCTGAGCGGTGTGGTATGATTTTCCAACAAACTCTGACATAATCTGACGAGGCCACGAACCGTCGCCATGACGATGAGGCAAGTTCCTTGCAAAGACTGCTGTTTGATCGCGCCGACATCGCAGCTTGTTCATTATCAAAATAATACAGTCGAACAAACATATATGTTTTCATTTATATTTAGAACCTTCTCACTGTAATTCATAACTGCATGTTTATAATGAACAATGCATTAAGGTGATTGTTTTATTACAAACTGAGTACATTTTATGTAAAGATAACATGGTAACACTACAATAAGGTTTATAAAGGTGTTAGTTAATGACTAACAAGTAATTTTCAAATGTATTTTAATCATTTTTAAGCATAACTGCATAAATAAGAATGGTGAATTCAATGCAATATCTGCCAAATAGTGTTTACACAGAAGATAGGGGTGGGGTGAACAGTAGCTCATTATCATTTAAAGGGACATGCACCGAAACAGCTCGCTGTGAACAGAGCTGTTTTTGACAAGGTAAAAAGGGTGTTTTTTATACAACCATTCAGAAATTTTAATCAAAGTATGTTATAGACTTTTCATGAAGACCCTAAAGAATCATACTAACTTGTGGAAAATCGGCATCCTTTAAGGACCCGCGGCCACCCTGCTAACTTTGGCCTTAGCAATCACCACTAAAATTGTACTGTAGACTAAGACTAAACTTGGATGAAATATTCCTGAAATGATTTGTCCCATTTGTTTTTATAAAATGAAAGTCATTCTTGTCAGTTTTGTGTATAGGCATGTTTTAAATCTAAAAACTGGCTAAAAACATATTAGCTTCTGATGTTCACTGTTTTTTAGAAATTACCCCAAGATTCCATTTACAGAGATTCTGGCACCAGTAGCTGAGTCACAATGTTAAAAAAAATAAATGTGTTCTTCAAAGCAAACGGATCATAGTGACTTCTCAAGAAATGCGATTGCAGCGGCAGCTCGAGAGCAATGTCTGTGGCAGCCATCTGGAACTTTAATCTGGACACACTGGCATTTGCATAACAGACAGATGTCTGTATGAAGTGAATGCAAACACAACGTGCACCAGTTATTTGCTATGGTGACAACGGCACGAACACAACTTGAGGATTTCTTTTATTGTTGTTAGCCACCCACCGTGATAAGATAAAATGCAAATGTCACAAATTTTAATAACCTCGACTTGCTTATTCATTGTGGTCATCTCAAATAACTTCCTGTACATGACTTCCTGTGTGTGATATACAGAAACCTTTAACTACACTTACAGTAGTGGCCAAAAGTGAAGGGGATTTTTGTTTTTAATGACCCTACAAGTTTGATTAACCCATCAAAATAGGAGGGAAATGTTTTATATTTTTCAAAATGTTTTTAATATGAGGGAAGAACAAAACACTAAACTTGGTTAAGATATTTATCAGACCAAAATTTTTTTTTTTATGTTTTTTTAAACATAAACCCGTTTTCAAAAGTTTGCGTTTCCAGACACCCAAAACGCCGTTGTCATGTAAACGAACGGCCAAAACGCATAAAAAGTTTTACGTTTTCAGTTGAAAACGGTGTCATGTAAACAGCTCCTTAGATTAAAAACTGTTCTTTGAATTTTTTCCTGAGCTGTGCGATTATTACAGCACCCATGCCTGACACAAATAAACTAGATTTTACACTAATGTGTGAGGTTGTTAGAGCTTTTTTTATGAAGTTTCTATGTTAGTCCGGCTGATTAAAGCGCTGCCGTTTTGTCATCTGCCACTTTAAATGTTAGAGCTCTGAAAGCAGGATGGATTCTGATTGGCTGTCAATGTTTTTATCACTGATCAGTTGGAAAAAAAATTGTTCTGAAAGTGACTCCAATGATATTGTTTATCTGTGCCATTATTATTGTGGTGTGGACTATATTTAGAATTTTTTTATTTTATTTATCTTTATCGTTATAATCCTTGGTGTGAATGGGCCTTAGTAGTAAACACTACTAATTAAACCAATAGTGCAAAACAAAAGACTGATAGAGACTGAGGGTGCTTTCACACTGGCAGTTTAGTTTGAAACAGCACGGTTCACATGAAAAATTTATCATGTGCTGGTTGTCATGTGGACCCGGGAGCACACCGGGGCACCGAACCCAAGACTATCTGTAGGAGGTTGTCTGAGTTTGCACTGGAACTGTGGCACGATTTGCTTGAAAGTGAAAGCATTTGGACTCTGGTGTGGACTTGTTTCTGTAAGTAAAGTAACATGCGCATGTGACAACGTCAATAGTTCAATTCGCAAATGCACCGGGGTTCAATAGAATCAAGTAAGTCTGAAACCATACCACCGCTGCGGGGGGCACTGGGAACAGTCACACTCGTACTCGCACTCGGACTCACAGCAAAAGTGCCCAGTGTGAAAGCCCCCATCACATTAACATGTTATAAAACAGTTATGTAAAGTTGCACATGCAAAACAGCAATCGTCCTTCTGGGGTCAAGTAATAACACCTGTTAATTCAGCAGCAGCACGGACATGGCAAACAGGAAGTGGGTTATGTGATTTACACTTGTAAAATGATACATATGTTTGTACACTTACATAACTTACCTTATAAGCATTGTATCTGTCATCCATGGCATGTTTGATCATGAGGTTCTTGAGTGCGGCCACAGCCAGCTGTCTGATCTCTGGATAGCCTTGGAGTCCATCGGCCACCTCTCGCAGAAGCAGACCCACCAGGAAATGGTTCTTGCAGTAGTCCTCAGTCAGGCTGTACTCCAAACTCTGATCTGAAACATCCTTTGAGGGTCAGCAATGTTCTGTACTAGTTATATTTAATTTGACATTTATTATGAATGTTTTTTGTTTTTGAAATCTGTGTGGCCTTTTAGTAGAAAGTAACAAGCTTCACTTATATTTCATGCATCCTAAAGACGCAAAACTTTTAAAGATGCTTATATGCAAATGGTACTTAAAGGATTTATTCACTTCAGAATTAAAATTTCCTGATAATTTACTCACCCCCCCATGTCATCCAAGATGTTTATGTCTTTCTTTCTTCAGTCGAAAAGAAATTAAGGTTTTTGAGGAAAACATTCCATTCCATTTACAGTGGTACAACGGCTTGAAAGTCCAAATTGCAGTTTCAATGCAGCTTCAAAGGGCTCTACGCAATCCCAGCCGAGGAATAAGGGTCTTATCTAGCGAAACGTTTGGTCATTTTCTAAAAACAAAAAACAAAAAACGATATACTTTTTAACCACAAATGCCAAGCATTACATAATCACGTTGGAAAGGTCATGCGTGACGTACTGTAGGCACAAGTACAAAGCAAGTGTTTACAAAGCAAACGTGCAAAGAGTAAGTCAAATGCCCTTTTCAAAAAAAGGTAAAACAATTATGTTGGACGATTTTGAAGTTGGAGGAGAAAATAACATGGAGTTTTTCGCCCTACCACCGTACTTCCGCCTACGTCACGCGTGACCTTTCCAACTTGATTACGTAATACGTGGCGCATCGCAGAGAAGTGCAAGATGAGCATTTGTGGTTAAAAAGTATATATTATTTTCTTCTTTTTTTTTTGAGAAAATGACCGATTGTTTTGCTAGACAAAGCACTTATTCCTCAGCTGGGATCATGTATAGAGCTTTGAAGCTGCATTGAAACTGCAATTTTGACCTTAAACCCGTTGGTAGCAGTTGAAGTCTACTACAGGTCCTTCTCAAAAAATTAGCATATTGTGATAAAGTTCATTATTTTCCATAATGTAATGATAAAAATTAAACTTTCATATATTTTAGATTCATTGCACACCAACTGAAATATTTCAGGTCTTTTATTGTTTTAATACTGATGATTTTGGCATACAGCTCATGAAAACCCAAAATTCCTATCTCAAAAAACTAGCATATCATGAAAAGGTTCTCTAAACGAGCTATTAACCTAATCATCTGAATCAACTAATTAACTCTAAACACCTGCAAAAGATTCCTGAGGCTTTTAAAAACTCCCAGCCTGGTTCATTACTCAGAAAACCGCAATCATGGGTAAGACTGCCGACCTGACTGCTGTCCAGAAGGCCATCATTGACACCCTCAAGCGAGAGGGTAAGACACAGAAAGAAATTTCTGAACGAATAGGCTGTTCCCAGAGTGCTGTATCAAGGCACCTCAGTGGGAAGTCTGTGGGAAGGAAAAAGTGTGGCAAAAAACGCTGCACAACGAGAAGAGGTGACCGGACCCTGAGGAAGATTGTGGAGAAGGACCGATTCCAGACCTTGGGGGACCTGCGGAAGCAGTGGACTGAGTCTGGAGTAGAAACATCCAGAGCCACCGTGCACAGGCGTGTGCAGGAAATGGGCTACAGGTGCCGCATTCCCCAGGTCAAGCCACTTTTGAACCAGAAACAGCGGCAGAAGCGCCTGACCTGGGCTACAGAGAAGCAGCACTGGACTGTTGCTCAGTGGTCCAAAGTCATTCGGAAATCAAGGTGCCAGAGTCTGGAGGAAGACTGGGGAGAAGGAAATGCCAAAATGCCTGAAGTCCAGTGTCAAGTTCCCACAGTCAGTGATGGTCTGGGGTGCCATGTCAGCTGCTGGTGTTGGTCCACTGTGTTTTATCAAGGGCAGGGTCAATGCAGCTAGCTATCAGGAGATTTTGGAGCACTTCATGCTTCCATCTGCTGAAAAGCTTTATGGAGATGAAGATTTCGTTTTTCAGCACGACCTGGCACCTGCTCACAGTGCCAAAACCACTGGTAAATGGTTTACTGACCATGGTATTACTGTGCTCAATTGGCCTGCCAACTCTCCTGACCTGAACCCCATAGAGAATCTGTGGGATATTGTGAAGAGAAAGTTGAGAGACGCAAGACCCAACACTCTGGATGAGCTTAAGGCCGCTATCGAAGCATCCTGGGCCTCCATAACACCTCAGCAGTGCCACAGGCTGATTGCCTCCATGCCACGCCGCATTGAAGCAGTCATTTCTGCAAAAGGATTCCCGACCAAGTATTGAGTGCATAACTGAACATAATTATTTGAAGGTTGACTTTTTTTGTATTAAAAACACTTTTCTTTTATTGGTCGGATGAAATATGCTAATTTTTTGAGATAGGAATTTTGGGTTTTCATGAGCTGTATGCCAAAATCATCAGTATTAAAACAATAAAAGACCTGAAATATTTCAGTTGGTGTGCAATGAATCTAAAATATATGAAAGTTTAATTTTTATCATTACATTATGGAAAATAATGAACTTTATCACAATATGCTAATTTTTTGAGAAGGACCTGTATATCTGGAATTTTTTCCTCAAAAACCTTAAAGGATTAGTTACTTTCATATGAAAATTACCCCAAGCTTTACTCACCCTCAAGCCATCCTAGGTGTATATGACTTTCTTCTTTCTGATGAACACAATCAGAGAAATATTAATAAATATCCTGACGCATCAGAGCTTTATAATGGCAGTAAGCGTTACCAAAGAGTATGAGCTGATGAAAGTGTCTCCATCCACATCCATCCATCATAAACATATTCCACATGGCTCCGGGCGGTTAATAAAAGGCCTTCTGAAGCAAAACGATGCTTTTGTGTAAAAAAAAAAAAAATCCATATTTAACAAGTTATGAAGTACAATATCTAGCTTCTGCCAGACCGCCTTCCGTATTCAAGTTACGAAGAAAGTATAAACTGGCGTCGCGTCAGTTACACTTTTTCTGTGAGTTGAATACAGAAGGCGTAGGACATAGCATAAGCTTTTTGAACTGCTAGAGTTTTCAACTTTCTTCCTAAGTTGAATACGGAAGGCGGTCTGGTGGAAGATAAATATTTTACTTCATAACTTGTTAAATATGGATTTTTTTACACAAACGCATCGCTTTGCTTCAGAAGTCCTTTATTAACCTCCCCGGAGCCGTGTGGAATATGTTTATAATGGATGGATGTGGATGGAGACACTTTCATCAGCTCATACTCTTTGGTAACGCTTCCTACCATTATAAACCTCGGATGTGTCAGGATATTTATTAATATTTCTCTGATTGTGTTCATCAGAAAGAAGAAAGTCATATACACCTAGGATGGCTTGAGGGTGAGTAAATATTGGGCTAATTTTCATTTGAAAGTGAACTAATCCTTTCATTTCTTTTCAACTGAAAAAAGAAAGACAAACATCTTGGATGACATGGGGGTGAGTAAATTCAGGAAATTTTAATTCTGAAGTGAACTAATCCTTTAACATACAGGTGTAACAGGTAACTCCTGTGTTATGTCAACTCACATTTGTGATAGTGAAAGGCATCCAAATGAAATCAGAGAGTTTGATGGCTGACTACAAATGTTTTCTGAAAGCTGACTTCACTGCATTCCAGACATCACACAATAACAGAAACAGAAACCAAAGAGCGACAGAAAAACCTTGTGTTTATAATTCAACTGCATTTCTTTGATAGAAAACCAGTCATGCAATTCTGAATTGTTTTGTGTGAATAATCTTAAATACTAATGACAAGATTTCCCCCCAGAACACACGCAAGTTCATGTTTGCCTAATCCTCATGTTGCTTCAGACATGCATGCTGTTATTCATTCTGTGCTACACAAAAGGAAAATGTTTAAAGAATCTTCTCACGGTGAGAAGCAGATCAGTGAACAAACAGTTCTGTCAGCCAGTTTTTTTAAACTGGACTAAATGAATAAGAATTCAGTTCACTGATTCAATGATTCAGTCTCAGTGGTTCTCTAGGCATTCAAAAGTTTGGGGTCAGTAAAAAACAAAACTGAAAAAAAAAAAAAAAACTTTTACTCAGCACTGACATAATAAATTGATCAAACATTATACAGTAAAGACATTTATAATGTTACAAAATAATACTACTTCAAATAAATGCTGTTCTTTTGAATTTTCTATTCATCAAAGAATCCTGAAAAAGAATCATGGTTTCCACAAAAAATTAAGCAACACAACTGTATTTTATCACTGAAATTAATAAGAAGTGTTTTTTGAGCAGCAAATCAGCATATTAGAATGATTTCTGATGGATCATGTGACACTGAAGACTGGAGTAATGATGCTGAAAATTCACAGGAATGAATTACATTTTAAAATATATTAAAATAGAAAACAGTTATTTTCATTTGTAATAATATTTCACAATATTACTGTTTTTGATCAAATACATGCAGCCTTGGTGAGCATAAGAGACTTCTTACAATCTTAATGACCCCAAACTTTTGAACTGTATTGTATGCCATATGTACTATGTCTACAGCATTTTAAGGTGGTTTTCTGTCATTTTAGGAGCTTAACAGCATTGGTCACTGTGAACTCTTATAGAATGGAAAATATCTACTTGAAGATTTATGCTTTTTGTTTCACAGATTAAAGAAAGTAATTTGGTTTTGGAAAAACATGAAGGTGAAAACCTTGCATTTTTGGCAAGACAATCCCTTTCAGATAATTTCTAATCCCTGTAATCAGAATTGAAAACAGAACAGCCAGATTTCCTCACATTTTCCTGTACAACAATAGTAATAGAAATCAGATTACAAGTGCACACAAGAGGTTTCCGCACTCATTCTGCATGTACAGTATAGTATTACACAGTTAAGAGAGCAAGTGAGGACAGAACAGGACATGACAGACAAATGCAGGATATACTTAATTAAAACAGTCAAGTGTAACAAACTCAGATAGCATAAACATTGCCCTTTATACCTCTATGCTGTACAACCATCCCAAAAATCCTTTCTCACAATGCACAGTCATTCAATTTCATCAGACCAAAGCAAATATGCAATGCTTGGTGACAGAAAAAGTGAAACTTAAAGTGTGAAATGCAGTTATTTATGAGTGATGCAGGAGCATAGCAAGGCAATTAGTGGGGTTATCAGGATGATTATCTGGCGACTGGAAGTGCGTTGGCATTGGTCGGCATCACCTACCTACGACGCCGAAATACTCCGCTGCATACGAAATTAAATCTGAAATAATGAATAAAGGAAGCAATCATGCAGGATTGCCATCATCAGTGGTGGGAGTGAAGCTGTGAGGGTGTGTGGCTGTGTTTGGAATGATATATTGCCTCACTAATCAATACTACATACAGTATATCCTGCATAATTCACTTTTTTTAAAAAGTTGATTCATTCTGCATTATACATTACTAAACACTTTAAACAGTAGGATGCTACACTGTCGTCCATGCTGCATGTTTAATTCAACAAAAAAACTCTTTTTTTTGGGGGGGGGGTCCTTTTTAATCCAACTTTTGCCAGATTTTGGTCGCGTGATCAAATAATGAGTTAAAAAAAGTTCTGGTTTATTCGTCACAATGGCATTCTAAGCATAGCTGATTGCATTAAGTGATTAGTTTGGGGTCGGTAAGATTTTTTAAAAAGAGATTAATACTTTTATTCAGCAAGGATGCAATAAATAGATCAAAAGTGACAGTAAAGACATTTATAATGTCACATAAGGTTTCTATTTCAAATAAATGCGTTTTTTTTTACTTTCTATTCAGAATCTTCAAAAATATATCAAAAATATGAGGCAGCACAACTGTTTTTAACATTGAGTATAATAAGAAATGTTTCTTGAGCACCAAAATTAGCATATTAGGATGATTTCTGAAAGATCATGTGACTGAAGACTGAAATAATGATGCTGAAAATTCTGTTTTGCATCACAGGAATAAATTACATTTTAAAATATATTCTAATAGAAAACAATTATTTTCAGTTGTAATAACATTTCACAATGTAACTGTTTTTGATAGCATAAGAAATTTTTGTTTCAAAAACAAACAAAAAAATCGTACTGACCCCGGACTTTTAAATGGTAGTGTACAAACTGTGCAAAGCATACATATTATATTGCACATATGAGTAGTATGGTAGTGTGCTTATACCGTGTTTCAAAGCTGAATTCAGAACCGCATACTAGCATATCACTCTTACTATTTCTGCTAGGGATGCACCCATACTAGTATCGGTATCGGGCCCGATACCAAGCTCATGTACTTGTACTCGTACTTGTAAAAATACCGATATCAAAGACCGATACCTCACGTGACGTAACTAACAGAATTGTCTGTGCACAGAGACTCCGGCGGCAGCAGCAGAAACCATGTCAGCCTCAGAGGTGTGGAAATACTTCAAAATTATTGACAACACACACATTGCGAACTGTATGTTTCAATCACAATTCGTTATCGATTAGTGAAGGCGGGATAGGCGGAATCGCGCTGAATGACACAGACCAGAAGCGCTCTCTCTCTCGCACGCGCTCTCTCTCTCTTTCTTGCGCGCGATCCCAGTTCTCCTCGCGCCTGAATGGTCAAATGCACACAGTTGTCAAAATGTCCATCGTGTGGATTATCTCACGTAAGTACAGTCGGTTATGGCTTAAGTGGTCGTAAACATTGGGGTGAAAACAGGATATGTGTCAGTATTCGTGGATTCGGTCTTAAAGTGACTGTAGCCTATTTGTCATTAATGTTAATAAAACAACAAAAGATGTTAAATAAATGTATACATGGTAAACAAACCTACTGTATCTGAAAAACAAGTTTATCTCATTTGTATCTCTATAGTATTTGTTGTATTGTTTGTAATTTGTTTGTAAATTTCTTTTTATATAACAACAATTACATATATTGGTAATTATGCCCTTTGAAGGTTATTGGACACTGTGAAATTTTTGTTCTTTAAGTTTGTGACAAGCACATAAAAATTATTACTTTTTTCATTAGAGTAATAATAAAGAAGCTGTCCTACATTCATTAGTCTCACTGTGTTGTGCTTGGAAAACTGCAACATCACCAAAAAAAAAGAGAGAGAGAGAGAAATGAATAAATGTATAGGTATCGGTATCAGCGAGTACTAGAAAAAAGTATCGGTACTCGTACTCGGTCCTTAAAAAATGGTATCGGTGCATCCCTAATTTCTGCCATACAAAGATGTGGTAAAAGTAGTATGAGTAGTATATTAGTATGCAGTTCAGTATTTAGCATGAGTGAAAAGAATGAGAGGCCATCTTGTCTGAACTTCATCTGAACTGCATTTGTAGTGAGACAGTTTACCTCAGTGGAATAGTAATCATAGTAAATATGTTACTTTAAGGGAGTTATCCATGCTGACTGACTGAAGGTTTTAGTATAAAGAGACCGTTTTATTAGTTTCCAATTAGAAATGCCAAAACCGATAAACTCGTGACAGCCATTATATGTGTTATAAGTGAAATTGTTTAATAGTGTTTAGGTAAAACTTTTAGGGAAAAGTATTCTGATCATATGCCAATATTAGATGTTAAGCTTAGATGTTATCACGCCCCATTTCGTGACACTTAATTCCCTGTGTAGCTGGGTTTTCAGGTTCAAGTTACATGGCATGTGGAATGGAGCTATTAGCAGATCTTATAATGTGGTGAAGTCGTTAGACTGGGATGGAGGGAAGGATGGGGGCAAGGGAAAGCCATGACAAGGTGGCAGCTACAATGATGGCGTGGAGAGACCTACCCTGGACTCGCTGCAACTTGGTTCGGCCAAACGCCATGGGCAGGTTAAGAGGAATGTAGTGCTCGTGGTTGCACACCGTCATGAGAAACTCGAACTTCATCTCTGTAAGCACCTGCAAATATAGGATATAAAGCTGATGGGTGAGATACTGGAGAAGTTGGTTTGGAGATCTATGAGTCATAGTAACAGACAGATATGAGATTTAAATCGCAAAAGCATATCTGCTCAAGTTCTGACAAGCTAAATGCCTTAATTCACATACTAGTTCAAAAAGAGTTGTTACTAACAGTTAAGTACAAATTAGGAAGGCAAATATTACAATTCTGGCTGATACGATAATACAGTAATTATTTTTATGTAATGGAAGACAACTAATAAAATAAACTTCTGTATTATTTTGTCTAAATTAGTCAGAGAAAAAAAAAACTTCACAGGAATTAGAGAAGTCACACAGTCCGTGTTGGACAGATCGTTAACACGGCTAGTCCATGTGGTAATTACAGTATGTTGGGCAGAAAATCTAAATGTTCGGCTATAATTCATCAACCTCAAACATGGCTCATCGTTTGAAACATAAGTATTAGCCTAACGCTAGCAACTTTACATGGCCGCTCAGTCTAACATTTATGTTAACCTAGATAAATGTTTGCTAATATTAGGAGCATAGTGTTTGTGTGGATTGTGGAAGCTAAAGTAGTACTGTAATAGTAAATTAGATTACTAGTCATTTACTAGTCATTTGCTATTAGTACTGTAGTAGTAAATTAAATTAATAGTAAAATAAATTACTGCATGACATGTTTAACTTAAAGGGTTAGTTCACCTAAAAATGAAAATTCTGTCATTAATTACTCACCCTCATGTTGTTCCACACCCATAAGACCTTCATTAATCTTTGGAACACAAATTAAGATATTTTTGATCAAATCTGATGGCTCAGTGAGGCCTGCATTGCCAGCAATAACACTCCCTTTTTAAATGCCCAGAAAGCTACTAAAAACATATTTAAAACAGTTCACGTGACTACAGTGGTTCAACCTTAATATTATAAAGCGACGAGAATACTTTTTGTGTGCCAAAAATAACAAAATAGCATTTCATTTGTTTCGAATCAGTGGTTCAGAGCGCCAAAATCATGTGATTTCAGTAAACGAGGCTTTGGTTCCGTCGTAAGTGTTTTGAAACTTCAATAGTTCACATGACTTTGGCAGTTTGATACACGCTCCAAACCACTGATTCGAAACAAAATGATTCGTAAAGCTTCGAAGCTTCATGAAACACTGTTTTGAAATCGCCCATCACTAGATTTTGTGGAATTAAGTGGCTATTTTGTTATTTTTGGTGCACAAAAAGTATTCTCGTCGCTTTATAATATTAAAGTTGAACCACTGTAGTCACATGAACTGTTTTAAATATGTTTTTATTAGCTTTCTGGGCATTGAAAAAGTGAGTGTTATTGCTGGCGATGAAGGCCTTACTGAGTCATCGGATTTTATCAAAAATATCTTAATTTGTGTTCCAAAGTTGATCTAAGGTCTTGGATGTGGAACAACATGAGGCTGAGTAATAAATGACGTAATTTTCATTGTTGGGTGAACTAAACCTTTAACATGCATTTCTTTCTATAGGTGCATCCTCTGTACTGTGGAGATGAGAGTCAGCATCGTCAACTTCATCTATACAGATGACACTGATTTAGAAAACACTAGTTTATTCCTAAATTACTGAAATGTTCAAACAGTATCCTTGCTGTTTTTTCCCGACAAATTCATAATCATTAATTTTGCTGGTGTGCTGCGGCAACCTTTCCTTTATGTGTGCTTGAGTGCTTAATTTATATTTTAAATGCTCTTTATTATGGTTTATCAATGCATGTGTATTCCAAGGACAGTCTAGACAGGCTGTGGCACACAGAATTTGCAAGTCAAAATTAGTTATGCATGATGTTATGATAGGACACTCCACAATAAAACCCACCTCTGTGTTATCAATAGCACAGAAGATAAGCACAGAGAAAAACAGTATGACTCATACTCATCATCTAGATGTCTGTTGAGAAAGTCTTCACAGGGAAGTAAATCTCTTCAGAATCAAAACTGAAAAATATCAACTTCCTATGTATGGCAAATTGGTTTCATATGATATATATTCGAAAGTAATGAAGCATTTTTAGGAGAACTGTACGTGCCAAAGCAAACAGGCCGCTTCTCAATCAAGAATTAAGATTAAACAGGTTAAATGTTGTTAAAATTACATAAAATAGTTAATGTATTGATCTAATTTGACATGGTATCATTATGAGTTGTGTGGAGAAAAGTTAAGTCAATGCATTGTATGGCAGAATTAAATTATCACCCTTTAACTGTCATGATTGTCATGGATGTTACTGTGAAGACTGTGAAGACCAATTAGTATTGGTAACCCGGTGAGTAAATGTAAGCAGCACTGCTTTGACCATATAATGGAGCTGAATCATTTTGCCTACCTTTGGATCTTTCAGGCTGAAGCCACACATGTAGTCATTTATCAAACTGAAAGCAAATCCTCTGTTCATAAATGTTAGGCAGCGCTGTGCAGGGAAAGAGTTTCAGTCAGAACAACATAATGGCAATCAGTGAGATCATATGAAAAAATAAATAAATAAATAATGAAATTCAATAACGAGTGAAATAAAACTTTAGACATGAATTATATTATATACGAACAATTTTGTTGGGTAAAACTCTATTATCAGGAGAAACAGGTGCAAGTTTAACTTTGATCTTGAATGTTAGCCAGACATTCAGTAAATTATAGCTTGGCTTAATGAGTGATCCATAAATGCTAGTGATTATTTGTAGCAGAAAAACATTTACATAACACACACTGACCAAGCCCAAATGAAACACACTTATGGTGACCAAGCCCAAATGAGAAACACACTTCAAATAATATCTATTAAAATATTACTTTAGTAGTTCCTTAAAAAACAAAAAATCACTAACTGTGGGTAATTGCTCTAGGATACTTGAATGTTAATATCAATAATACTTTAGGGGCAGTCGTGGCCTAATGGATAGAGAGTCGGACTTGTAACCCAAAGGTCATAGGTTCGAATCTCAGGTCCGGCAGGGATTGTCGGTGAGGGGAGTGAATGTCCAGCGCTCTCCCCACCCTCAATACCACGACTGAGGTGAGACCCTTGAGCAAGGCACCGTACCCCCAACTGCTCCCCGGGCGCCGCAGCAATGGCTGCCCACTGCTCCGGGTGTGTGTTCACGGTGTGTGTGTTCACTGCTGTGTGTGTGCGCACTTGGATGGGTTAAATGCAGAGCACAAATTCCGAGTATGGGTCACCATACTTGGCCACATGTCACATGTCACTTCACTTCACTTTACAATGGAAAATATGAATCAACCACCTCTTTGGCTCCTTTCTACACATTTTTTAAATCAATTCAGTTTAATTATTAATGTGAAGGCCATTTGAAACCTATGATTAAATGTTAAAATAGAATATCAGACAATCAGAATACCTTGTTCTCATTTTAAAGAACATATACATAATGAAATTCAAACAATTAAAATGAGTCCATCTTAACTTTAGACCTGACCCTAATGAAGCACTTAAAGTAAAGGACAGTTTACAATGTATGCAGAGAATGCGTAACACACGAGAATGAACCTCATTGGTTCTTGCGGAAGCTCAAACGTGCTGCGTAACATGAGAATGAACCTAATTTCTTGCGGAAGCTCAAATGTGTTGCGTAACACGAGAATGAACCTCATTGGTTCTTGCGGAAACTCAAACGTTCTGCGTAACACACGAGAATGAACCTCACTGGTTCTTCCGGAAGCTTCTAAATTAAATCTGTTCAGAGTAAAAAGTGATCATTGCTCTTCAGAATATTTGGACTAAACTGCTCAATTCATATGGATTAGTTTTACGATCTCTTTTTGAAGCGTCAAAGTGGTAGTTGCATAGACTGTCAATGGAGGGACAGAAATTTCTCAGATGTCATTAAAAATATGTGTGTTTCGAAGATGAACAACATGAGGGTGTGAGTAAATAATGACAGAATGACAGAAAAGCATTTAAGAGTTAGGCCTAACCTTGATACACTAAACTGTTAGGTCACATGATCCTTCAGAAATCATTTTAATATGCTGATTTGGTGCTCAAGAAACATTTACAATTATTATAGAAACAACTATTATCAATGTTGAAAATGGTTGTTCTGTTCACCTCATTAAGCCACTAAAAGTTAGGCCTGACCTTAACTCAAGCACTAGAATGTGCCAGTTGCATAAAGTTCTAATCATCTAATTTTATTCTTTAAAACTGGTCATAACTTCTTCTTTTTTTTTTTTAAGTAAGTAACTTAAACTGGTAGATTGGTTTAATTTGAATCCAAAAAGACAGATTACCTCTTGGCTAACAGCTAGTTGATCAGATTAGTTCTTAAGATTTAGTCTTAACATAATGACTGTGTTTATGCAACTGGTCCCTGGTCTTATTAAAATACTACTACAGCTTTAGGCCTGACCTTAATGAAGCAGGCCAGGCTGAAGTTGACGCAGCGGGCCTCCTCTGGAATCTCCACGTAGCGGATAGTGATGTGAGGCATGATTGACAACAGCAGAGACTGCAGTGCTTGGTGGAATGACTCTGGAAACCTCTGTGCTCGCGGCATCTGTAGGGAACGTCAGTGGTTTGACATCATTAACCATCACATAGCAATGAATGCTTCATAGTTTCAGTGTTTATAGTAAATATTCATTCATAAGAGAAGTAGGATTTTATCAGATTTCATCTTAGTTGTCAATATCCTAGAACCCACACGTAAGTTCAATTAAAAAATCAAAATCAAAAACATGAGCGTGTGTCATGCAATCCATTGTGCTGAAGGCATGCTTGAACAACAGACTTCAAGCACTGGCCCTTAAATTACATAACATAAGGCACAGTTTCAGTTATGCAAATAGGATCCAATGGAATGTCAAATAGGTCTCAACATGTTTGGATAGCTGAAACTGATAAACACATTGTAAATGCGAATTATAAAAACACATTGTAAAAACTTGATGTCAACAGTAGAGTACAGCTCAGCTTGTGTTTTTTTGTTTATGTGTTCAAAGGGTGTGTTTTTTCAGTGCCTTGGTCACTTTTAAAGAATGAGGAAGTTCACTGCATTCTATGTACAAAGGCAATAGTTGAAAACATCCTGCTCAGCAACCCAGGATTATTTACATCCAGCTAGTATATTAACCTGATGATGATGTTGAAAAATAAAAGAAATGGAAAGGAAAGCCCTTGGTATTCTTCTCACATAACATAATTGGTGATTATTTTAAAGTTAGTACTTTGTGATATTGAGTCTAAAACATGTGAATGGATTATACTAACTTTCATTCTGTTGCCGTCCTGGAGGTACTGTGCCATTGACTTGGCCATGGTCTCAAAGAAGAACCAGGAATACTGTAATAAAGACAGAAAGAGAGAGGATTTAATACAATAACACAGAGGAATATCGTAAATGTGTGCCAATACACACAATATAACGATACAATACCAAAAACCAAATTATACATACACACTACCATTCAAAAGTTTGGAACAATTAAGATTTTTTTATGATTTCGAAAGAAGTCTCTTATGCTTACCAAGGTTGCATTTATTTGATCAAAACACAGTAAAACAGTAATATTGTGAATAACTGTTTTAATATATTTTAAATTGTAATTTATTCCTGTGATGCAAAACTGAGTTTCATTACTCCAGTCTTCATAAATCCTTCTAATATGATTATTTGCTGCTCAAGATACAACAATGTTGCAAACAGATGTGATGTTTAAAATTTTTGTTGAAGCTGTGATATATATTTTTAGGATTCTTTGAAGAATATAGTTCAAAAGAACAGCTTTTAGTTGAAATACAATTTTTGTAACAATGTAAATGTCTTTACTGACACTTGATCAATTTAAGGCATACCTGCTGAATAAAAGTATTAATTTAGTTCTTTCAAAAAACATATATAGTGCCCTCCACTAATATCGGCACCCTTGGTAAATATGAGCAAAGGCGGCTGTTAAAATAAATCTGAATAGTTTTTTCTTTTGATCTTTCACTCAAAAAATGCACAAAATTCTAACGTTTCTTTGAAGTAAAACAATTGAAAGTGTGTTTTTCAGTGCATTTTGGCCACAATTATTGGCACCCCTAGAAATTATGAGTAAAATATCTTTAGCACACCAGGGCTACATATATATTATATATGTATGTATGTATGTATATACACTACCGATCAAAAGTTTGGGATCGGAAAGATTTTTAATGTTTTTAAAAGAAGTTTCGTCTGCTAACCAAGGCTGCATTTATTTAATTAAAAATACAGTAAAAATAGGAATATTGTGAAATATTATTACAATTTAAAATAACTGTTTTCTATTTGAATATATTTTACAAAGTAATTTATTCCTGTGATGGCAAAGTTGAATTTTCAGCATCATTACTCCAGTCTTCAGTGTCACATGATCCTTCAGAAATTACTCTAATATCTGATTTGCTGCTCAAGAAACATTTCTGATTATTATCAATGTTGAAAACAGTTGTGTACTTTTTTTTTCAGGATTCCTTGATTAATAAAAAGTTCAAAAGAACAGCATTTATCTGAAATACAAAGCTTCTGTAACATTATACACTACCGTTCAAAAGTTTGGGGACAGTAAGAATTTTAATTTAAATTTTTTTGAAAAGAAATTAAAGAAATTAATACTTTTATTCAACAGGGATGCATTAAATCATTCAAAAGTGACAGTAAAGACATTTACAATGTTACAAAAGATTATATTTCAAATAAATGCTGTTCTTTTGAACTTTCTATTCATCAAAGAATCCTGAAAAAAAATATTGTACACAAATATTTTGTAGAATTGTACACAATAAATGTTTCTTGAGCAGCAAATCAGCATATTAGAGTAATTTCTGAAGGATCATGTGACACTGAAGACTGAAGAATGATGCTGAAAATTCAGCTTTGCAAACACAAGAATAAATGACATTTTAAAATATTTTCAAATAGAAAACAGTTATTTTAAATTGTAATAATATTTCACAATATTACTGTTTTTTTTTTTTTGTATTTTTAATCAAATAAATGAAGCCTTGAGCATAAGAGACATAAACATAAAAAATCTGACTAATCCCAAAATTATGAACGGCAATGTATGTATGTATGTATGTATGTATATATATATATCCTCTCTTCCCAGTCATTATCCTTACGCAGGTGATGCAGTAAGCACAGTGAAAGCTTCCATGTTTACATCCGAATACTGGCTCAGTATTGGCCAAAGCTGCACATGTGAGCAGCACGACGCATGCGTGTGATGCTGACGCAGGATCAAGCCAATAATAACTCAGCATTCTGACGTAGAACCTGGGAGCGCTGGACGTAAACAACGCATGAGAATGACACAGAAGAGAAGATATTGTTGAATAAAGTCGTTATTTTTGTTTTGTTTTTGTGCACAAAAAGTATTCTCGTTGCTTCACAAAATTAAGGTTGAACCACTGTAGTCACGTCGACGGTTTTAACGATGTCTTTAGTAACTTTCTGGACCTTGAAAGTTTTGATTATATTGTTGTCAATGGAAAAGTCATATATCTCTCGGATTTCATCAAAAATATCTTAATTTGTGTTCTGAAGATGAATGAAGGTCTTACAGGTGTGGAACGACATGAGGGTGAGTAATTAATGACAGAATTTTCATATTTGGGTGAACTAACCCTTTAAAAAGCGGGAGTTCGCATCTCTTGTGCTTCCTCTCAGCTCATAGAGATTCAACAGAGCCCCTAAAGTATGCGGTGAGTTTAGAGGAGGTAATTGAGAATGAATGGGGGAAAGTCACGTGAGAGGAATCAATGCCTCCATCGCGCTTTGATTGGATGTGATTGGTTAAGATTGGTTCACGTGATAAATCCCGCCTCTTGTTTAAGTGCGCGGCCGCGTCAGTCTGAATGAACCAAATGAACAGCTGAACATCAATACACAAATAAAACATATTTAAATTGTTACATATATAAAATTTATGTAAAATTGCTTAAAACATTAACTTGATCTTACTGACCCTAAACTTTTGAACTGTAGTGTAAAGTATTAATTTCATTATTTCATAATAACAATAATAATAATATAAATATATTAAAGTACACACTAAACGTGGCACTCATATTTCTTATCTTCAACAAAGTCTGCAAAACTGCAAGCACATTATTTGCTTTACACTCAGATTGCAATTGTAAAGCAAGTTTTTTGCAAGTTTTTTGCAAAACACAGTTCTCTACATTAGATACATCATTCAAAACTAACAGCTCTCGTGTTTTATTGTATTTTGTGCAAATACATGTACGTGTGAGTGCTATGACAAACTGCACACTGAACAAGCAAAAGACACAAGATAGTAGTGTTTTACATCTGTCATGTCCGTGTGTACTGGCGTGTATATGGCTAATCATTTGATGGTTTGTGTGTAGTTACTAGGTAATTTTTAGAAGAGTTAAAATTGTTTTGAATGAAGTGTTTGCTTTTGTGTGACTTTTGCATTTTGTGTGCAGAGTTAAGAGAAAAGGAGCTATAGTTTCGGAAAATAATGTGTAAAAAATTTTAGAAAAAATTTAATATATCTAAAATTAATAATAATATTAATACTGATTGTAAGTATATACATAAGTACTGTATTTACAATAGTATAACAAAGTAAACCAAAGTGAAAGTGAACTGCATTGCTAAAACAATGCACCTATTGTTCTGCCTCACTAGGGTTGGGCGATGTCCCCTAAATTGGCAGTTGACGATGTTTACAGTAAAACATCGTGATGGACGATGATATCGTCGGGCGGGGGGGGTATTTNGGGATTATTTAAATTTTTCGTTATTATATAATTATTATTCGTTATTTTACTTTATTTTATTTTATTTCCCAACTAATGACTCATCCGGGCTCCTTCATTCTTTAATTTGATTTGTCATTATGGCGAATGAAAATTGTCTTTAAAGGTATTTATTAACCAGACAAAAGTTAATTGACGTTCGCTGAATTCTGGGTTTATAACTTAAACTGCCGCTTCAGTGCAGTATAGCCACAGAGCTATGTAACAATGAGCACGATCTCCCGAGACACTACAATAGGCTACTAATAATTCATTAATAAGGGCTGTTTTCTTGAACAAAATTAAATATTTTAAGTTAAATGTACAGTGTTAGACATGTAAAAAAGACAAGATTCTAACAATGTCAAGATCCAATGCCTGACACGGACTAACACACGTCACGTCTCTGGCATAGACTACAGTATTTAAAATAGCATATATGCATTAGTTATATTCTCAATTTAATTTACAGAGCAATTCCTGCAAAGATTTTAGGTTAATTATAATCTATAGAAGAGACTAGGATAAGTGTGTGTATTTTTTTACAGTCTATGGTGTCGACTCGCAAGACTTGCAGCAGGGCGGGACATCGTGATATCGTCCATCGGCACAACCCTATGCCTCACTATAACATAATCTGTGAGATCAGGCAGTTTCAGTTATCTAATTGTGTAAGAGAAAATTCCCTAAAACTTAGTTCTAAGAAACGTCTGAGAATTGAATTCCAAGGAAATGTGTCCTTGTGGACAGGGCCGCATGAAGACGTGATGGAGATGCTTAGTCTGTATGAGAGGAGGTGGGTACATTCATTCAAATACACTGAGGAAGGTCCAGTGGTATTTAACAAAAGAAAGTGGTTCATATTATTTAGGTGTAAATGATGATATCATGATCATCATCATTTGGAACAACTCACAGATTCCCCATAACTTATTCAGACAGTAAACCTCAATTCTTAAATTAAGCCAAAAGACAGAAAATAAATGCAACAGCGCCATCTGCTGTGCAAAGAGGTCATATTCAGCATAACTGAACAGTTTAGTCACCTTGAGGAGTTTGTTGCAGGTGTTCGAGTCTGCAGTTTGTTTGAGGATGGCAGTCACTGCTGTAGCCAAAACTTCATGTGTCGTCACAGAGTTTTCTGAAGTTGTGTTGTGGATCCGAAACACGTACTGCAAAAGAAAAAGGTCTTTCTGAAGATTTTTTTTTTTTTTTACAATTTTCATAAATAAAAAAGATAAAACTTCAGAGTATCAAGGGTGTCAACATTTATTTACACTTGTTAATAAAAGGAAAATCCAGCATAGCTGTATTGGTAACTAACATTGTTTAAAATACAAAAATGTTTATTACAGATGATTAGTAAGTCATGAAATTACCATAAAGTACCAATAAATTACGTAACTGGTGTGATGTTCTTTCTATTAATCAGGATCAGCGTCCATACGTTTAATAAACAGTTATTGTTAGTATTGTGTATTTACCATGGTAACTGTAGTTTCTGTAACCTTTTGTAACCCAAAATACCACTTTATTTTTTGACTTAACAGTATTTTTATATATTTTTTTTATGACTGTGGTGGCTCATAACAACTTACCAACTAGTTTAGAAATGCTATGCAATAGCCTTATACTAATTACCTTATTATGTTTATTCACCAGTGTTAGCGATATTCTTACGTTTATGTGTATGTTAAGTAAAGTGGGATGGTACTTATGTGCGTGTGTCAACAATTTTTGAGAAATAAATTTGCTTGGTTCAGATTAATAAAAATTTGGGTCATGGCTTAATGACCATGGGAAACTGTGGGTCCCATGGCCAAACCTGTTGAGAACCACTGGTTTGAACCTCTTTTACACTAATCAAATCAATAGTTTTGTTGCCAAATTAATAAAAATATATATACATTAAAAAAAACTTATTTATTTATTTTTTAACCAAACTCACGTTTGTCAGTTTTGTTTTTTTTAAATAAAATTGCATTTACACCTGGCTTTTTGTATGATCCAATAAAAAAAATACATGGTAATGGCAGGTTTAACAGGGAGCCTTAAAGTCATACCTTCAAAAAAGAGCGTAGGTACTGCTCCAGATCCTCCTCGTGACACTGAGACACTATGTGAATGATTACACTGTGAAACAGGCACACATTAGTAATGTCAATATGAGGGAGCATTCATACACTACAAGAGAAGATGATGTTAAAGGTACACTATGTAACCTCTGGCCCTCTAGTGGTTAAAAAACAAAACTGCATGCATTTTGCAGAAGAACTCTTTTGGTTGTGCTTCAGCTCTGCCTGACTATGTGGATGAATATGACCCTTCACAATAGATAATGCTTTACAATGAACTCTGTTAGAGAGCTACATATGCAATTTATCTGTTCAATAAAATACTTTACTCACCTGTTGAGTAATAAAAACACTTTTTTTTTTAAACGCTTTTACAACATTTCAAATCCCTCAAGTTATCGCCATCTCAGAAAAGCAAAGCCAATGTTGATTCTTGTTTTATTGTTTTATAACGCATTCTCTTTTTGTTAGCAGACTCTCCTCTGATCTGCAAAATAGCCGGAGCAACTTTTCTCTATTTACAGATATGACGAAACACACAGGCGAGTGACGTATGTACGCAATTTCCCGCCAAACCTGTCATGACAGCTCTAAAATATAAACACTTATAATAGACTTACCATAGTGAATCAGAGTAAGACATGGTTTGGAAGAAAGACTGATGATGTATTGAATCATTATTAAAATTTTGAACGAAAAAAAAAAAGTTACATAGTGTACCATTAAAGAATAAACTTTTTCATAGGCCAGTTTGCATGCAAAACAGTAATACAGCTGGTGTCTTTCTGAGAAGACGAATAAGGTGGTAAAATCACCGTGTGGAGTTGACAGCAATATCTTGAGCCTCTTTGCTTGCCATAGTGAGGACTTCAAAGAGTTGAACAAGCACTGTAGGGAGGAACTTGATGGTGACCTGAGTCTCTACCGCATGTAGGCACTTGGAGAGGAGACAGGAAATGAAAAAGAGTACAAAGATTTCTTCATTTAATTGGGTTTAACTCCAGTTAAACAATGACATCTGCATTTTCCCTTGTTCTCAGACATATAATTCTCACCTTTAGGTACTTGACAAGTTCAGCAGGATTGCCCTGTGATGCTGACCTCATCAGCTGGCAATACTGGAAGAAATTGTGGAGGTGCACATCCTGGAGGGAGTGGAAGTTATTTTACATAACACTTCATTATTCTCTGTTCAGTACAATGGAAATCGGCTAAAGAATCCTTAGATCAGATCAACATACCTGAGTGTAAATTGTTGATGCTACATACGCTCGCACTTTGAATAATGGTTTGGCATTCTCCACCCATTTGATGTCTGGGGAAGACTGGAGGGGAAAAAAAAGAGTGGAATAAGTTGCTTCTAGAGGTAAAGTGTATGTCAAACATGGTTGGTATTAGTATGAAAGTTAAAAGTTGGCTATTAGATAGGTTGTTTTAGTGATGGATTTGTATTAGTGTTTTTGGGTGGATGTTTAATTGTGATGTAAATTTTGGAAATGTGGGTTCTTACTGTAGTGTTCTAATTATGCAATGCCAAAGTAACCTGTCTCTAGGAGTGAAGAATGTGCGTTTCATCAAGGACCACAATGGAAACAAGTTTTGTTTAAACTTTATTGTGCTATCCTTGACAAATGAGTGTATTTTACAATTATGTTGTCTAATAAATCAAATCAAACAAAATAAAAAAAATAAAAAATAAATAAATCCAACCAGTGAATGTACAAATGAACCAACCAATCATCAACTCAACCAATAAATATGAATTTTCAGTGTTAGTGTTGCTGAATAGAAGATTATACCTTCTTTGAGTCTTGGGTTTTGTCAAACATGTAACCAGCTGGTAGATTAGCAGACACAGGAAGTTGTAGCTCTGAGGACTGTATTCTGCCATCCTTCAATAAAGGAGTCCAGGAATAACCCACTGTTGAGAGCGAGAGTTAAAGGTCAATAGAGCGCAACAGTGCCTGTCCACTTTTTCAGCAGAATTGGTTCCCAAAGTATTTTTTCCATTCATTCAAAAAAGGGATTCAAAAAAGTATTTGCTAAAGCATTTTTAAGCCATGAACCAAACCAACCAGCTACAAGGTGAATCATAACATTACAAACTTTGATTTGAAGCAAAAAAGTATTTGAAAATCGGACAAAAATACAATGGTACAAGCCTGTGTACTTAACGGCTTTAGTGAGGGAAAGAACTACAATCCCATTATGCATTACTAATAGCACAAATTAAAATCGATGGAGAAATATAAAACTATTCATTTAAAAATCTAGATTATATATATAAAAAATATGTTTAAGCTTATTGCAAAATATGCTTATATATTCAAATATTTGTCTTTGAGAGCGTAGGGAGACCAACTCAATAACGTCATTTGCAGTGCTTCATGGGAGTGGGTGGAGCTAACAACATTTTTGGTGCATTTTGCTTGTTTCGACTCTGGTAGAATTTTATGTACAGCATCATGAGTAATGTAGCTTTTCACCATGTATNTATATGTATTCAAATATTTAAGTATTGTGAGAGCGTAAGGAGACCACCTCGATTATGTCATTTGCAGTGCCTCATGGAAGTGGGCGGTGTTAACAAGATTTTGGCGCGTTTTGCTTGTTTCGACACTCTGATTGGTGGAATTTTCTGTACAGCATCATAGGTAATGCAGTTTTTTACCACGAATTCCTCCATTAAACACGATTATTTTAAAACTAAGTTAAAATTATGTGGGCTAACGGCTCACAGTAAGGCTGTCTTTAAAGGTTTGTAAGTAATCGTTAAAAATCAATTTCTCTATAGAAATTTTACTTCCAGAACCCGACTGTTGCACTCTTTTTCATACACACACACTACCGTTCAAACATTTGGGTTTGGTAAGTACAGAAACAAGCAATCACTCACTCACCCAGTGTTTCCACTCCCTCTCGCTTCTTGGTGGTGGTTTTGTTGCCAAACTCACAGCTTATGTGGTAGAAAGTAAAGAGAATGTGATGCTTCTCATGGATATGAACAGGAAGCTCGATTTTAATCTGTGACAAAAATGAAAATACTCAAACATTAAGGGGAACTTGACAAGTTCAAAAAACTTTTTTTTTTTTTTTTACTCATAAATACAGTACATGACAAAGTAAACGTCATTATTATGTGATTAGTTTGGAACAACACAGAATGAGTAAATAATTCCAGAATATGAGCACTTTGTCTTAATGCATTAAGCAATATTATGCATTTTGTTTATAAAGGTTTTCTAGGGGGGAAATGCTTAATGTACAATTTAGCGTGTCACATTTATATTCTGGGCTCATCTGCTTGCCTGTATATGGTATACATCATCAATACAATAAGGTGTTTTTCCACTTTTGGTGAACTACTCCTTTAAGGCTCACCAGCTGATGACATCATTGGCTATGTCTGTGCCTGCTGTATGTGTCAATGTCTTGTGACTCATTCATCTACTGAACAAACAATTTGTCTTTAATATCTTGGCCCTGAGGGTCTAGTGAAGCCTAACAGGATGTGTCTCAGGAATGATTCAGAAATTGTCTTGGGAAAGCTCATGCTTTGTGCTGTTTATGTCTCAACACCATGGGGCATTGACTGGTACTGAATTTTGTACGCACATTATGTAAAATAGTTTTTGGTCTCAATAAAAATCTAAGGCTGCATTCACATTTTATGAGCTATTCATGTCCTCAGATATATACACATTATAAATATTTATTATTTAACAATAATGATAAGACGTCTTATTTCATTAAAAATAATGATGTTAATGTTTTTACTACTCAAAAACGTATGATTAATTACGATAAGTCCAATATGAGATGATGTCACCGGCCTAATAGATTTATATTTATTTAAAGGATTAGTTCACTTTCAAATTAAAATTTCCTGATAATTTACTCACCCCCATGTCATCCAAGATGTCCATGTCCTTCTCTATTCAGTCGAAAAGAAATTAAGGTTTTTGATGATATTTGTATATGACAATTTAGTTCAAACTTTGACCTGAGGAGGGCAGTAATACACTTACAATACAACGCTTTGAAGCTGCACTGAAACTGTAATTTTGACCTTCAACCGTTTTGAGGTCATTGAAGTCCATTATAAGGAGAAAAATCCTGGAATGTTTTCATCAAAAACCTTAATTTCTTTTCGACTGAAGAAAGAAAGACATGAACATCTTGGATGACATGGGGGTGAGTAAATTATCAGGAAATTTTCATTTGAAAGTGAACTTATCCTTTAAGGTGAGAGATTGTGTTGCTGTGCAGCTGAGCAAAAGAATTACACTACATGACAATATGCATGATAATATATAGATATATTACCTCATCATAAAACTCTGGACACTGATTGTGATGCAAAACTGCAGCAAAAGCACTGGTGGTGAAAAGCAGATCACCTGGCTTGCTGTAGATACACTAAAAGGAATCAATGGTTAATCAATTTCACATTATACTGCATTAATTATTAAATATTAAAGAACTGGTAGAATATTGCTGGTACCACATGAAGAATAATCATAGTTACCTTCAATGGACCGGCTCCCTCCTCATCAGAATCCTTGAACTGAACACACACTGCAATGTTTCGAGCCTGAGAGGAAACACTGACGCTGTATTACACTGCATGGCTAATACATTTATCATATATAATATACACTATATATGATTACATATTTGATATGTTTTTTTTTTGGGCAATCTCAACATATCAATCTCAACTTTGCAATGCAACTTAATTATCAAAGATAAAAATGATTTGCCCCTCAGTTTGAATAGGCATGATGCTTTTGCAAATGTTATATTATATGCAACAGACAAGGATATTTTAAGTTTATAAATATGACATAATATCAAATATATTTTTAGATGCTAGTAGGTAAGCTAGTAGATGGCAATGTATTTGGCAACGTAAAATACAGATTGAAAAGATCATTATAAAGCAATATGTAGTGTGTAAATTGATATATTGCAAATTAATAAAACTGAATGAAAGCCAATAATCAATGACATCCGAAACCATGTGTATATATGTTTGGTAACATCTATAATTTAGTAAAAAAGAAGTTGGAGAGTAACAGGGCAAACAGCCAGTATCATAAGCTTTCCAGCAGTGCAGGAGGAAGCAATTAACCCTGAAGTCTGTTTAATTAGAGATACGATCTTTCATGAATTGATTATGAATAGAATCCCGGGGGCTTTTCACAAAGCTCCATGTTTGAAAACACGTAGGCAGACATTGTTACTGCTCAAAGGAGCTTGTTGTTGTACCACCACCCACGGCTTCCCAGTTCCATTAATTACAGATTGTGCCTTGTGAAGTGTGAGGAATCTCACCTTGGCAAATGTCTTCTGATTATCATATTTGAGCTGCTGAGGATAGATGTAGAGATGGTTCTTGTAGATGGTGAATGGGTGGTTGTATTTAGCCTCTTCTGGAACAAACTCCTCCACTTCCACAGACACCCTCTCACACTGTTCCTCAAATGGCTTCACAGGAATATAAGACGATGTGACCGAGTCTATGAAGATAAGGGTGATCATCAAACTTCCACTTTCCACAAATAGGGTACAAATTACAGTTTTACAATCTAAACATGTGCCTGTAGATAAAGTGCTACTAAGGCCCTGTTTCCACATGGTATTAAGATGTGTTTTGGTCGATCGGATCACAAGTGGAAGAGGGAGACACACCCGTTTACACCTGGTATTTTAATCCGTCTCTTTTGTCCACTTTCAACCACTTCTGTCCTGATTTTTTCAAGGAGAGGGTCTATGGGCAGGTAAATGTATGTTTTTTCAGATCTTTCAATCTAAGGGACAAAATAAGCTCACACAATTTACATATGAACGTGACCATGACGACAGAAAAACATACAGAGCATCAGCTTTCGTTTCTGCTCTGACAGCCACAAGACCATGCCGAAAGATTTGAGTGTGTGTTAGAAACCTGGAATGATTAGAGAACATTGTGCTTAGTAGGTTTTCATCTTCAAACCAAACTTAGGTCTTCAGCCGACAAAGTTTAAATCCCGTCTGGCTAGTGTGCTTCCCATAATGTTTACGTATTAGGTCGGTAGGCGGTCTTTTGTGTCTGTTCGAACACATTCGACCACATGAGCGTCTACAGTGCGAAAGCTATCCGGTCAAAGGTTTTTTTGACTACCTTTGGAAGTGGTCGAAATTGGACAAACTCAAAATGTTTTACACCCCGTTTACCCGTCGTCCACTTCTGATTCGATCAACCAAAACGCATCTTAATACCAGGTGTAAACAGGGTCTTAGAGATGTTAGGAAATGTTAAATGGGACAAATAAAGGGACAAACAAACTTACTTGACAAGTCTGGAGGTACACACTCAACAGTGATGTTAATTTGTCCAGGGATTATCTGTAGTTTGTTCTTCTCTGGTCTATGAAGAAAATATCTGAACTGAACTCTTAATACATAATGCAATAAAGCAACTAACAAGGAAATGCATGCATGGTGGATGAGCGGGATTTTGCTAAGTGGAGCACATCATTTCTATCAACTAATCAAATGTTTGGGATAGAGAAAGGGGTATCATTAGTACTAATCTTAGGGTGTGTTCACACTTGTAGTTCGGTTCTCTCGGTTATTTTGGTCCGGCCCCAAAAAAAAAAAGCATACCATATGATGGTATTTTTACCAGCTAAGAAGTCACAAAGGGCTTATAAAATATGTAATGGAATCAAAACAGTGCCAGGATTTTCTCTGTTGCACACAAACAAAGATCTGTGGCAAGGAGACAGAGTTTCCAATACCGAATTGTAACAAGTAGCGTGAACCAGGTGTGCTTGAGCATTCTGCTCTTTTAGGGCCGCACCTTGTGACATCGCATCTTGTTTTGTTTTGTTTTTATTTTGTTTAGATGTCTTTGGTCTGTGTTGTGTTCTTATTTCAGTTGAACCACACTAGAGTTCGTTTGGAAGTGGACCGAGACCCACCTTTTCTCGGTCCACTTGTATGGTGTGCACCAGGTCTCAGATAGCAGCGTTTACAAACAAGAAAAGCACTAACAGAGCAATCACACCAGAGTTTGAACCAAATCTGAACACACCCTTAGGAGGCTGTACACCACTCTTATCACTTTTCTTTGATTAAGGACTAGTTTATGTTTAGGGTTTAGTTTAAGGATAAAATTAGGACTATGATTGTTTTATAGATGTTGATCCAGGATCATTTCCTGCTTGTCAAAATCACAGAGACCATTTAGGGAGACCAGGCATCAAAAGATATTGAACACATCTAGTACATATGCGTTATCACTCACTTTTTGAGATCAGTCAACAGTTTGATGAGGTCTTCTGTGGATATCTTGCTACTGTCTTGGCGGTAGAGTGGAGAGAACTTCCCATCCATGTCTAAACTGCCTTGGTAATCTTTGAACACCTGTCTGAAGCCACACAACACATATATCCTGATGTCCTCGGCACCAGAAATGAACTTAAACATTGTCTAAATATTTACAAGCTAACTAAAGCTATGTCCGGAGAGTACTCACTGTGACATTTCAGTTTGAAAGGCACATAATTCTACTTGACATAGAGCACAGATAATGTAACTCAGTCTTACTAGCCCATTACGTGAATAAAAAGTGAGTTTCTGCGTCTTACTTGGCAGCCCAAGCGAAGGGCATCCGGTACTGGCCTAGCCGTTGGCACGTCTGCTTGGCAGTCTTCAGGACTTTCTGTACTGTCTGAGAAACAGAGACATAAAAATGCTTGGAAATATTCTACAGTACATTCTGGAAGCATTTAAATCTGAATGAACAAAAGGACCCAATACCAGCCGACACCTCTGGAAATACTGATGATAAATAATGAGTTTTGAAATAAAAAGCCATATTTTAATAGCAAAACATTACTTAACAACCAACAATTGTATAAATACAACATATCTTTATATTATCTTTATACACTATTCTTTTATTTTCCCCATCAGATGGATTTCTAAAATGTTAAAGTGCATCCTAGACAGCTTGTTGATGTTATGCAATGCTCTGTTCTAGTAGAAAGACGTGATGCTTCAGAAGATTTTACACTTCTCTTGAAACATGTTTGTGTTGTTCAGCACCAGACCTTGCTGATGTCAGAGGTCTTCATGTAGGGCTCAGCGCAATGGGTAATGCCGTTCTGTAAAACCTTTTCCACCCGTGCCAGCAGGAAGATGTCTGTGTGAGGGTTTGTAACGGAGAAAATACCCTGGATAAGACAAAAGACATTGTGGATGTAAGGGTGTACTTAAAGGGATAGTTCACCCTAAAATGGAAGTGAAGTCATAATTTACTCACCATGGTGTTGTTCTAATGCCATATTGCCTTCTTTCTTTTATGGATCACAAAAGGAGAATTAAAAAAAAAATAAATGTCCCGCTCGCGTTAGTCCAGATAATAAATAGCGACCAGCAATAATAATTTTTTAAAAAGACACAAAAGTATCACAGAATGTTCCCATGTGACATGTATCTTATATTCCATGTGTTCTGGAGTATACAATAGGGTTTGGTGAAAAACAAACTTGAAATTTAATGTATTGTTTAACAAAAATCTTTGAAACAAATAGACTTTGACAAGACTAAACAAAAGACTTTGGCCGTTGGTCTTTGTGCTCAACTGCATGTTCATGACACTATTAGTGCCGCAGTTCACTCCGACTCACCCAGAAAAAGCACACAAGTTGTGAGAAATCAAGATTAATAAAAACATGAAATGAAATCCAATCCATGCACTTTCTTCTCTGAGGTGAATATATCCGTTGTGTTCATCACAACAAGAAGTTATCGCTTTCACATCTGTCTACTGACATCCGGAGTTCCTGTCCGGAGATAGTGAAGAAAGTACATGGATACTTTTTGGGGATTTCTAGACATTGTATTTCATGTCATGTTTATTATTCTTGATTTCTCACAACTTGCTATCCCTGGGCGAGATGGAGTGAACTGTGGCGCTCACGAACATGCGGTTGAGTACCGAAAACAAACAAAGTCAAGATTTTCGCTAAATAATACATAAACTTTTAGACCCTATCGTATATTCCAGAACACTTGGAATAGAAGACACGTGCCGCATGGGACAATTCTGTGATACTTCTGCATATTTTTTAACATGCTGGTCGCTATTTACTGCCATTATATGGACGAGTGCGAGCGGGATATTTTTTTAAAACTCTCCTTTTGTGGTCCGAAAAATAAAGAAGAGCATACGGCATTAGAACAACCCTAGGCTGAGTAAATGATGACTTAACTGTCATTTTAGGGTGAACTATCGCTTTAAGTAAAGAGGAAAATTAAATAGATTTTGTTTATTCAAAGATTATCATGGTAAGTGGTTTGTTAATTATGGACTTTTAGTGTAGGAATAAAAGTGACAGAGAGAGTACAATGGTTTAGATAGTTTGATACATTACAATTACTTATACAATAATAAGCAAGTAAGTACTTTACTTTGCATGTACAGTACAGTCCAAAAGTTTGGAACCACTAAGATTTGTAATGTTTTTAAAAGAAGTTTCGTCTGCTCACCAAGGCTACATTTATTTAATTAAAAATACAGTAAAAAAACAGTAATATTGTGAAATATTATTACAATTTAAAATAACTGTGTACTATTTAAATATATTTGACAAAGTAATTTATTCCTGTGATGCAAAGCTGAATTTTCAGCATCGTTACTCCAGTCTTCAGTGTCACATGATCCTTCAGAAATCATTCTAATATGCTGATTTGCCGCTCAATAAACATTTATGATTATTTTCAATGTTGAAAACAGTTGTGTACTTTTTTTTTCAGGATTCCTTGATGAATAGAAAGTTCAAAAGAACAGCATTTATCTGAAATACAAAGCTTCTGTAGCATTATACACTACCGTTCAAAAGTTTGGGGTCAGTAAGAATTTTTATTTTTATTTTTTTGAAAAGGAATTAAAGAAATGAATACTTTTATTCAGCAAGGATGCATTAAATCAATCAAAAGTGGCAGTAAAGACATTTATAATGTTACAAAAGATTAGATTTCAGATAAACACTGTTCTTTTGAACTTTCTATTCATCAAATAATCCTGAAAAAAAATATTGTACACAAATATTTTGTACAATTGTACACATTAAATGTTTCTTGAGCAGCAGATCAGCATATTAGAATGATTTCTGAAGGATCATGTGACACTGAAGACTGGAGTAATGATGCTGAAAATTCAGCTTTGCCATCACAGGAATAAATTACTTTGTGAAATATATTCAAATAGAAAACAGTTATTTTAAATTGTAATAATATTTCACAATATTACTGTTTTTACTGTATTTTTAATTAAATAAATGTAGCCTTGGTGAGCAGACGAAACTTCTTTTAAAAACATTAAATATCTTAGTGGTTCCAAACTTTTGGACTGTACTGTATTTTAACTAACTCCCAATCTTAAAAACCAACAGGAGGTCTCAAACGTAGAATAAAGTGTACTCACTATTTTTGTTTGGATTAGGCCACATATGCAATTCATTCAAGTCATCAAAATAAATCAAACTCATGACAATCTAAACTGCAAGATCTTGCTCAAACTCTTAGGTCTCTGACTGTCCATCTTTTTGTCTATTTCTCCCTCTCTTCTTCCTCTAACAACACATTCAGCTATCTATTCTTCTTCATGTCAGCTGCCCTGTGTTGCACGGGGCCCTGCGTTATGTCAGTTCCAGGAAAGCCACGTCACATTTCCCTGCCTGCCAGCAGAGGCTTGAGACAGTCACGGCACTGGCTTTGATTTAGTGTGTAGCATTAGTGCTTTGAAACAGTGCTGTGTTAAAACTTAAAGCTGTTTCTGCCCTGGTCACATGCCATGCATGGCATAGCAAGCTAAAACACATGAAAACACACATTTAAGAGTACACTCAGATAAGTGGGCCTTGAGAGGATTAGTGAAGTTCAACGATTCATGATTCATAACTAGGAAATTTCAATACCCGAGATAAAAAGGTGCATTTATTTAGCACAGGTCTCCATATCATCCTGCATTAAAAGGCATCAGGCCTGCAAAGGGTGAAAGATGTAAATAATAAAGCAAAATATGTGTTCAGTTGTATACACTAAACTGAGTGCTAATGTGGTATGAAAGTTCATGTGCACATGATTTTGCATTTGTGCCTGTTATTGCAAAATTGACATAGGCTTTCAACAAAATGCAGAAATACAATGACAAAGAAAAATGACGCAAGTCAGCCAAACAATGACTATATTAAGCCACCTACAGCCCTAAAAACTGCATGGATGTGCAAAATTCAGAAACCACATTGACTTCCTTATCAGGAAGCACAGCAGAAGCATCCTTCTTATTCAGCAGTGCTGGATAATGCTTACTGGGAAGGGTTGCCAGTCATTTACAGAAATATTCAGCAGAGTGCAGAATTTAAAAGGTGACCAGGATAAATCTGTCACAAGCTAATGAACAGAAAGCTTTCTCGTGGTTTTTAGTGATGCTTGCTAATGCTTTTGTCTGTTGGACCATAAAACAGGCAAAAAAAAAAAAAACTTCCTTTAAGGAAAGGAGCCATATCTATAGTGACAAGAATATCATAGAGAGACAAA
>RJVU01042551.1:1076602-1114116 GCA_003731715.1 Anabarilius grahami
AAAATATAACTTAATATAATAAAATATAATATAACAACATAATATAATATAACATAATATAATATACCAATATAATATAACGTAATATAATATAATAAAAAAAGGCTTTATATAAGATAATTTCATCATGGTATTGGAAGAACAACATTTTCATTTAGCAAAGGATTTTATCAAAAGTGACTTTCCACATTTTTTATTAAACATCTCTCGAAAGCCATCCCAATTATACAAAGTGTTACCATGTCAGTATCATGAGCTTTTACCTGAGTGGGGAAGCGTAAGAGAGACTCTGCAACCCTCTGGAGAACCGGCAGGCCCTGTCCGTTTACTCTGACTGTTTCGTTTCCATCTCCTCCTCCTGGTTCAGTTGGCACTCCAGGAGAGCCTTCTTGAAGCATTTCCCTCACGCAGGGTTGGTTGAGGTCAACATGGAAGTCTGCAGAGATCTTACAGCCTTTGGACAGATCAAACAACGCTAGGGTGATGAAGAACGGCTCTACCTGAGGAGAAACCGAAAATTGTCAAAATGTCATTACACCTTCTTTTACTCTGTTTAACTTATTTGACGTCATTTTAGATAAGCTTAATTCACACACAACATTTGATGTAGAGCAATTTCTGTTGTCTGAGCAGTACTGTGAGAATCATATAGTTTGTTAATGATACAGATTATATAATATAATGACAGCAAATTAGATGTAAGCAAAAGACTGTACTTTTCATATTTATGAACCAGCACATCTCTGTATGTAATTTCACAACATTCCCATCAATCATGTCTGTCTAGATCCTTCAACAAAGTGTGGAACAGTAAAGAAGTGTTCTAAGGGAGCAGTAGTTTTCCAAACCCAGATGACGAGTGCCAGCATTCCTTCCCTGGAGCCATTGAAAGCGCTTCACTGAGCGTGACCATATTCATCACTGTGTTCTGGATGAGTCTTCTGTCCTCATGCCAAGAACCTCTAATTCATCTCTCATTAAAGAACTCCCTGATATTCAGCTATACTGACCTATAACTGCTGTACTCTGAAAATGAAAGTTACACAATAGTTGACAAATGTATTTAATCTGGAGCCCAAAAAAGAGAATTCAGGTTTTTTTTTTTATAGTCTCCCTGCAGTCAATAATTGTATCCATTAAAACTCATTTTTGATAATCAAAATGTTTTTTCCTCTGAAAATAAGTTCTTCATGTCTTAAAATAGTTTGAATGTAATTCTACACCCTTGCTTCATTTAGTATACTATGAATATGCAAATTAGTCCCCGCTTCCACTTAATCACACCAGCTCGGACTACCTGACCCACTCGCTCAACTTTAGTAAACACTGCATTATGGCAAGTGGAAATATATGGTTTAATTCAGCAATAAATGTTTGAACCAGAAAGTAATTCAGAAGAAGGAGAGGTAAAGTGAATTATACAAACTCGACTAAAAGTCGATGTATCAGAATGGTATCACGTTTTATGTATCACTCTCTACAATGTCGGGCGGACACATAATGGTAATTGATATGATTGTGTTTCTAATGTTACACAAACCATGTTCCTGTTCACTGTCTCAGAGTAAGACAGCTGCTTTCTAAAAATCTGCATCTTTAGAAACACTTTGAACATCTCAGAAAGTCAGTAGAGATAGTTCATTAAAATCTGAATGTACATCATGTACCCGATTTTTCCTGTCCCTTCTTAAAGGTGTTCCCCACACGGATTGGTTACATGTTTGTGACAGTAGGAAACAGCTGTTTCAAACCGTATATTTGGTACACTGCAGTTTTAAAGAGAAAATACTCAGCAATGGTGTTGACTGGTGTTGAATGTGGGCCAATCACACAGTTAATAAACAGATCCATTAAAGAAGCTGTCTTCCCTGCCTGTCTAAAAGTGGCAGTTATTACACCTTTGCATAAAGGAGGAGACCAGGCTGAAATTGCGAACTATAGACCAGTTAGCATCCTACCTGTAATATCCAAGGTAGTGGAAAAAGTAGTAGTCAAACAATTAATGGATCATTTAAATTACGGATGTCACCCCCTGAATCCAATGCAATTTGGCTTTCGAAGTAACCATTCAACAGAAACAGCTCTTTGTTATTTTGTTGAACAGCTAAAATGTAGTTTGGATAAAGGGGGGGTAGTAGGAGCCATATTTTTAGATCTTAAAAAGGCGTTTGACACAGTAAATCTGAACATTCTTTTATCAAAATTATCAGCTCATAACATCTCAGAAAAAACACTACAATGGTTTGATTCATATTTAAAGAATAGAGAACACTGTACACGAANCCCTCTAGCAGTTAATAAAAAGAACTGCACGCGTCTTGCGGAAGAACATTGTAGCCGGAGCTAATTTTCTCCGTGTACGTCTATGGCGAGTCACGCAGTTACTGTGATACTCTACGGCGGGTCCTACCAGTCCGGTCTGAAATAGTCCGAATATAAACACTTATTATAAGTGTACCATAATGATTCAGGGTAAGACCAAAACACGGTTTGGAAAATGGATTCATGTTGTACATTCTCATTATATCATTTTTGTAAATTTTGAACACAAAAAAAGTTGCGGACAGCAGGTTTTAAAACACCACACAGACATAGAAACAAGATTAAAAACTTGATTTTGTTTTTAAATTACAAATAAATTTTTATGTTTTGAGTTATTTTATTCTTTAACACTGATATGTAAAATGTTTTTTATGTTAAGTTTTTAAAAATAATATTTCATGTTTTTTGTATGCACACCAATATAATATACATATAAATTAGCAGTGCCTGTATCTAAACGTTTTTATTATTATTGTTATTAATTGTATGTAATACATTTTCACAAAATGTGTTTTCAGCATCAAACTAAAACTTTTTATATTAAAAAATAAGATACATAATAATTATTTTATGTTTTTTAAAAATGTAAAGTTTTACTAAGTAAAATAAAATTGATCAAAACTTTCTGAATTGTGATGTCAGATTATTTAAAAACCAATGAGAGGAAGTTGTCCTCTTTAAGATATATCAGGACTCTACATGAGGAAACTAACAAAACCAAATGTCATCTATATAGAACAAACATGAATTGTGGGGTCATACGAGGATAACTGAGACAAAGGTTATATTTATGTTTTTGCTTTGAAAATGATACAGGGATGATAAATATTCTCATGTAACTGAGCTCAACATTACAGTAGAATTGGTGGCATTTACAACCAATTCTAATCAAAAAACAGGACAACCAACTAAAATTTGACACTGACAAGAAAGACGAAATGTATAGATGAGAGTTTACTCACGTTAGTTAGGACACCATCATTCTTCTCACTGATGCATCCTTGCAGGCTAAAGGTCAAGTCATGACAGCTAACCATGATTCTTCGTCCAAATCGCTCTTCAAACGGCTTCACATCAGGTTCGATGCCTGAGAAATCTAATCTCTGAAAAGGAAAAGGGAGATATCATTTACTCATTTTCATCATTACTTCAGACTGTCTTTAATAGCTGTACATCGGGCGTAATTGACTAACCTGCATCTCAGGATCGAGGGTGAAAATCTTCTGTCGGCCCTCATTCCTGCTCATTTTATTCAGCTGCTCAGTTTCTCTGGCATACTGGAGATTACAGGACAAGAACTCTTTGCATTTGTAAAAGCTTATGAATAAATAAAACCAAAATTCACCAATTGTGAGATAAAGGCCTGCTTTCACAAACAGGGCTCAGATTAAGCCAGGATTAGGCCTTAGTTTAATTAGGATATTTAGGTAGCTTTTATAAACATTCCTTAGAAAATTAGACATATTTAAGATATGTCAGCACCAGTTGCTTTCAATTAAAACAGCTCAAACATACATTTTAGTCTAGGACTATCTTAAAACCTTGTCTGTGAAACCGGGGGAAAGTATATTAAGCATTGTGCTCTGCTCAATATACTCTATCCCACAATGCATTAAACGTGATCTTACATTTCCAGTATGATAAATAAACCAGAAGCAAAATCAACTGTGAATTTTAATATCTCTTCTTGACTTTTTTATTGGATTGCCATGACTTAAGATATTTATACACAAAATTAGATTTAAATGCAAAATAATCCATCACAATACCTGGACGCCACTCACTGAATTAAATGGTACAACATGAGGTCACATGACAACAACGAAGCATACTTTGTTTTAAATGTGTATTGTTGCATACAGTTACATTTTTTTTACAACAGTATTCAGTATAAACTGCACAGTATGCAGCAGGCAGTAGGCCTGTCACAGTTATTGATTATCCTGGTTATTTGATCTAATCGCAATTATTTGAGATTATTACCGCAATAATTGTGCAGTTTAAAACCCATTTTGTCAAAGAATATTAAAAACCCTGTTATAAAGTACACAAAAATAGTCAAAGGTTTTCCTTCATACAAAATGGTTTGTGGGTTTAATCAGACTGCATTATGTTTCATTAGAATTATTATTTTATTGTATACACTCACAGGCCACTTTATTAGGTACACTTGTTTAACTGTTCGTTAATGCAGATATCTAATCAGTCAATCACATGGCAGCAACTCAATGCATTTAGGCATTTAGACATGGTCAAGATGATCTGCTGGAGTTCAAACTGAGCATCAGAATGGGGAAGAAAGGTGATTTAAGAGACTGAACCTGACATGGTTGTTGGTGCCAGATGAGCTGGTCTGAACATTTCAGAAACTGCTGATCTACTGGGATTTTAACACACAACCATCTCCAGAGTTTACAGGGAATTCTGTAGGCGAAAATGCCTTGTTGGTGCCAGAGGTCAAAGGAGAATGACCAGACTGGTTCAAGCTGATAGAAAGACAACAGAAACTGAGGCTACAATTTGCATGGGCTTACCAAAATTGGACAATAGAAGATTGGGAAAAAAGTTGCCTAGTCTGATGAGTCTCAATTTCTGCTGCAACATTCAAATGGTAGGGTCAGAATTTGGTGTAAACAACATGAAAGCATGGATCCATCCTACTTTGTAGCAACGGTTCAGGCTGCTGGTAGTGTAATGGTGTGGGGATATTTTCCTGGCACACTTAGCCCCTTAGTCATACCTGTCAACACTCCTGTTTTTCCTGGGAGTCTTCCATATTTCACACTCATGATGACTACTTCCAGCAGGATAATGCACCGTCACAAAGCTCAAATCATCTCAAACTGCTTTCTTGAACATGACATTGAGTTCACTATACTCAAATGGCCTCCACAGTCACTAGATCTCAATCCAGTGGTGGAACAGGAGATTCACATCATGGATGTGCAGCCGACAAATCTGCAGCAACTGCGTGATGCTATCATGTCAATATGGACCAAAATGAGGAATGTTTCCAGCGCCTTGTTGAATCTATGCCATGAAGAATTAAGGCACTTCTAAAGGCAAAAGAGGTCCAACCTGGTACTAGCAAGTGTACCTAATAAAGTGGCCAGTAAATGTATTATTCCAAGTAAAAAAATAACATATTAGGCTTACACTGTAAGTGACATGAACAAAAGAAATTAATCTTTAAATCGCAATTATTTGAATGACAATTATTTGGCCTAATGTCTGGCCTAGCAGGCAGAACACAGCAACTTAAAAATGTACAAAGATGTGTTCAAACCACTACAGTTATCATTGCAATTATTTCGTCAAGTACCTTCATTAACTCTGGATGAAGACTCCGGCCAAAGCTCTCTGCAACGTTCTCTGGTTTCCCCTGGCTACTGCTGTCGTCATCTATGGAGATAAGGCATTTGTTAATCAAAAGGCAAACTGATTAATTCTACTGAAGGTACATGCTTATCAGACAAAACGTTATATTATCATGCAGTGGGTGAATATGGGCTTATCTTAGACGCCAAGCAGAACATTTTCTTTAACCACGACTGACAGTTATTTTTTAAACAGCAAAAGTCACAGTCACATTGCTGATTTGCTGATCAAGGTGTCTGATATTTTTTGCCAGTAGCTGTAATGTGTGCACGAGTTGCTGAAAAAAACAAGTCAAATCAGGGACACTAGGTGGAGCTTTCTGGGAACTCAGCTGCCCTCATTTATTCATGAACACACAGAGAAGGTGGGCTGCTGGAAGATTTATCTCCAAACTGAGGTGGAACATTTTTAAATGGCTGCTTGATTCATATACTGCCACTTTCCAAGAATAGGGTACAGCTTGATCTCATGTTGTATCTAATTAGATTTATTATATAAACTATTATCTAACACAGGACATTAAATATCTGCCTCTCCCCTGGTGATTTTGGCCTAAATCCTGCAATTAAAATTCAATTAAAATCTGTTCTATCAATATTCAATTCATTGCATTAATGTTTTAAATTATTAACTTATTTTAATGACCAAAAACATAATATTGTCCACATTTAGGCTAAATCTGCAACCCTGTTAAATGCATTTTCTGAAGCACCTTTCAAAAAAAACTAAAAAATTGACTTAATATTTTATACTATTTTGTGCGCTGTTCATGGAAAGTGTCCTGTATACTATCTAGACTTATAATAAACAAAAGGAATGGCTACCCAAATAGGGACATGGGGTATCATACATGTTAGGACAGTCTGTTAAACTTAGAGCAAAGAAATCCAGACGAACTGGAAAGCAGCATTTGAGACTGAAGGCTGCATGAAGACATCCAGCATTTGTTGTATGCTGTTGTTTTGTGTAGTTATGGTTATGTTTAATTCTAATGCTAATAGTTAAAGTTATCATATAATAACTGTGTCATTTCAATTTCAGAGATCTGAATTATGCCCATTCTTCAATCCAAAAATCGAGAAGTTACAAATTGAAAGCATGTTATTGAAAGCATAATTTCATTTCCTCATGACCATCACATGGAAGGTCATAAAAACAAACACCACCATTGGCCAAAGTTTATACCATAGAAGCGCAGGGAGTTGTTTATCAGTGTCTTTATTTAACAGATCAAAAGCAGCATTCCCTTCTCTACTCCTCTATGTGAATAGAGCCTCCCTAACATTTCAGTAATCTGTCATCACAAGAGAAAATATTTACTCAGAGTCCAGAAGACTGAGTCTCCTACAATAAAAGAGCAGAAACTGTACTATTATTGTTATTATTATTATTCAGTGGGTCTTATTTCGAATACAGAGAAAACATCAAGTTCGATAGGCTTTAAAAAAAGGCCTCAAAATGAAAACAAACATATTTAGCAGAATGCAAACTATGCACCCCTTCAGGAAGTACTAGACACAGACCAGAATTTCCCTACATTGCCAAAATGCTTGGTATTTGGTTACGTGGATGAATATTTTGTTTATAAAGAAGGTGGTTTGTGTTCCAAAGGGAAAACACTGAGAATAGCCAATTAAAAACTATTTATTGTTGGTATTTTGAGAGTGACATCATGTCTTTGATGATGATGATGATGATGCAATAAGTCACATTACATCATTAAAGCTTAAAGGAATATTTCATAAAAAAAAAAAATTATGTCATTGTTTATTTATACTCTTGCCCTTCCAAACATATATATTGATTTTTTTTATGGTGGAACACAAAATAAGAATGTTTTAAAGTGCCCCTATTATGCTATTTTAAAGGTTCCTAATTTTGTTTTGGAGGTCTCCTACAATACGTTAATAAAAACCAAACTTTTTCCAGGCCTCAGCTGCAACTACAGCATTTGAGGGCGGTTCAAAGTAGACGTTGTTCACAGGCAGCCAATGAAGACCATAGGCTGGCATTATGCACATTTGTTACAAACCTATGTAGGTTTGTGCAGGAAGTAAGACTAGAACTACTGACGACTCATTTGAGCAGTTCAGAATCGATTCTTTCTTTTAGGAGACTTTTCTTTCTTTGATCTTTAAAATCCTGAAGACCTCTTACAATCACAAACAGCTATATTACACACTGCATGAAAGTTAATATCAGAAAAAGCATAATAGGGGCACTTTAAGCATCTTCACATGCTATTGTGCGTGCTTTCAGTGTGTGTGTGTGTGTGTGTGTGTGTGTGTGTTACTTACCCATAGAACTTTCAGAAGGTTCTGATCCGTTCCTCTTGTCCTCCATCGTGCCCAGTAAGGCCTGTTTCAGCGTGTTCACCCAATCCTCCATCTCTGTCTCGCTGTCGGCCGCCAGATAGTGACTGTAACGGTCTTGCATCTTCAGCTCAAAACAATTGCGCCGCATCTTAGAGCACTGCAAGAAATGTTCTGCGTTAGTCAGAGGAGGAATTTAATTGTGTGACTTTAAGAGCTGTTTGTGGTTGTAAGCAAGGAAGATTCCTCTGTTGTGTTACTGATATTACACCCCAGCCTGAGGGCTGCTACATTCTGCTGTTAAACTTCCTGAGAAACGTATCAAACCAAGTTCAGACACTTCCATCTGAAGTATGAAGATAAGTGGGACATAATAATTATAAAATAAAAATAAAGCTTAACAGGCAATACATTTGTAGTGTTTTGATGATAATAATAATAATAATTGTATCAATAATTATAATAAACATTTTAACAATGATCATTTTATAATTTTTAATTGTCATCAATTGTTGTACACCTCATTTGTAAGTCACTTTGGATAAAATTGTCTGCTAAATTAATAAATATAAATTACATATTTACATTTTACAATTTGTAACTTATAATGCTAAAAACGTTTCAGGATTTCTGTAAACAAACTTATTTAGAGCATGTACCGGAACTACATCTATACAGGAGTCCAGATAGATGGAGCCTTTTGATTCTTTGTAGTTTTTCTCATCTTTGTATGAATTCAGTATGTAGGAGCCATCAGGGAGTTGAGAAAGGTAGAAATACCTCCTCTTGAACACCTGTGGAGAAAAAAAAAGTGCTGATCACTCAGTAACCATTTCTTACTATCAATGTTGAAAACAGTTGTGCAGCTTAACATTTTTGTGGAAACCGTGACACACATTGTTCTATGATTAACTACGCCGACTCATTATTTCGTGTCCTAAGTGGTATTATGTACATTTATCCTTTTGTATGTTTTACTTTGGGGAGAGTGGTGCACATTAGTGCATGTAATTGATGTTTCTGATTTACTGAGAAAACAAAAGACCTTATGGTCCTATCCAGCAGTGGTTCCTCAAACTGTATTGATGAGTAGACGACGGACGTACATTATATTAAGCAACAATGACTGCTACAGTTCTGCTGATGTCTTTTAAAAAAGGTGTGCCGATGATTCCACTAACCCTCATAGAGACAGACAGACTGCTGTTGATGTTGGCCTTCTGCAGCCAGCCCTGCTTCATTACTCCTCCTCTCTGAGAGCAAAGAGATGACGAATCCTGAAACACACAGACAAAGTAAGAACTAAGGAAGCAGATAAACTAATCTGAATGCAAAGACACAGATCAATATGTCTATGAGTGCTACCTCTCTGCCCTAAAGATCAAATGCTCTGAACATGAACGCTGTGTGTTTTGCATTTACAAACCTTGATGCAAATAAGTCACTTATCTCTTGCATAGTAACTCATAGGGGTGTAACGGTACATGTATTCATCCCAAACCGTCACGGTACGGATGTCACAATTCGGTGCATACAGTCAGACGACAAAAAACAGTGTTTCAACCGTGGAAAGACATCAATACAACAGCTTGAAAATAATATCTCATGTAGCATTACATTTACCTCAGGCAAGTCATTTAGTGTCCACAGCATGTTAGTTCACTAGAGAAATGAACTCTAGAGGGCAGAGTTTCACTAAATATATGCTCTATTTTAGTTCATATATATTCATTACATTTACTTTACCTGTTAGTAATGTCTTAATTATTTAATTTCTTTAAATAATTTTGTCATGAAAACAAGTTATGACAGTAACTGTGTAAATGATTATATTTCAAAAATTAATTAGAGTACAAAAATAATTAAAAAACAATTGTATAATTAGATTTAGAAGTTAAGGCAAAACCTGCCTTAAAAAAGTTTATTTGAGTGTTGAATATTATATCTAAAAATAAACAGCAACTGAATTTAATAGTTTGGGCTCTGTTGTTAATAGTAACTTTAATATCACAGTAATGTGCAAGAAAGGGCTCCCTGTATATAGTTTACAGCATTAGCTGAGATAGATTTTTTTTTTATCCTTAAGATAGTTAATTATAATTGAATTTATTTAAAGAGAGAGACACAATTTGTTCAATAAACCACTGTTTAATAAAAAAAAAAGAAGAAAAAAAAAGAAGCAATTTTATGTTTAGTTTTCTCCACCGTTGTACTGAACACGTACCAAACCGTGACTATAATACCGAGGTATGTACCGAACTGTCATGTTTGTGTACCGTTACACCCAACTCAACTCAACATCACACACACACATACATACATAAACACAATACAATATTCATGTAAAACACAGCTTAAAGATGCTTGGAAACAAATATATTGCATATAACAGTAATTATAATGTATTCATGAAAGGTACAATGTAGTGGGATTTTTTTACTTAGAGCGACTATAACTGTGTGTGTGTGTGTGCTAATTTAATTGAAGTGGCCTGGCGTCCTTTATGAATGTGCTTTTCTCTAGCTCTCCACTGTAATATAATTGTCCAAATGCCCTTCTACCTTCTTCCCTCTAACATTTCTCATTCCCTCCCTCTTTCTGTTCCTAACAGCCCCTCTGAGACTGATCAATTGCTTGCACCCTGTTCTCCCTTCTGAGTCACTCAGCTAATCAATTAAATTAAATGGACATGACACAGCCAATATATATATATACATACATATACACACACACACACACACACACAGACACACACACACTACCCAAAAGTTTAAAAGTTTGAGGTCGATAAGATTTTGTTATGTTTTTGAAAGAAGTCTCTTAAGCTCCCCAAGGATGCATTTATTTGACCAAAAATACAATAATAGTCCCTTGTTTGTTCTGAGCAGTTAAACTGAGCTCTGTTCTTCAGAAAAATCCTCCAGGTCCTGCAGATTCTTCAGTTTTCAAGGATTTTTTGCATATTTGAACCCTTTCCAGCAGTGACTGTATGATTTTGAGATCCATCTTTTCACACTGAGGACAATTGAGGGACGGAAACACAACTATTAAAAAGGGTCTTAATGCATCGTGTTTCCTTCTGGAGCATCAGTGAATGTTTGAACCTTTTTTTGAGAGAGTTGTGTTTAAGTCCCTCAATTGTCCTCAGTGTGAAAAAATGGATCTAAAAATCATACAGTTACTGCTGGAAAGTGTTCAAATATGCAGAAGATGCTGGAAAATTGAAGAATTTGCAGGACCGTCACCTGGAGGATTTTTCTGAAGAACATTGGGCAGTTTAACTGTTCAGGACAAACAAGGTACTCATGAACAACCATCACAAAACAATCAGCTAATCATCAACAATCATCATCATAGATTATCCAGGTAATTACACACAGTATTAAGAACTAAGGGTTCCCAAACTTTTGAATGGGGTTATTTTAATAAATTCAGCTATTTTTTTTTTCTTGTGGACTACATACACTTTTATGTAAAATATCTTGCTCAGGACAGTACTAAATAAAAAATAACATGCATTTTGTATGATCTCTTTTATTTTGTTAAAATTATTCACATTTTCAAAGATTCTGCAAGTGGTTCCCATACTTTTTTAAGCAACTGTATACAAGGTACTATGACAGTGATATAATTTTTATTGTTGATCTAAGGAGGAAGTCGTGTAAATGTACCAATCTTTGAGGTCTGGGATGTAAAAGATTACTTTACTAGCTGAAAATAATAAAGTATATATATATACTTTATAAATATATTTTAGTCAGTGTGTTCTAATGTTGCTTGGACCCCAACATTCTATAAAATATATTTTGTGTTCTGCAGAAGAAAAGAATGCATACAGGTTTGGAATGACATATGGGTGAGTATATTTTCATTTTGCAACTGAATGAGATACTGAATTCATTCTCATATAATGCCCTTATTATTGTGCATATTTTGGCTTCATTGGCCTCTCTCTTTAGCCCAAAAAGTTACGTTCACATTAGTGTTTAGACAACACATTTAACTTGATTCACCAATTAATTTAAGTGAACTGTAAGGAAACAGGCAAGACTATCCATGTCTAAAACATATACACATAGATTCAGACATGCACACACATAGGGTTGAAAAGCAATCTCTTTGCCCTGTAATCACCACTTCTTACATCTAATTTTATCAAGATCTGCTGGACATTTAATGTGCATCTATTAATAGACCATGAGGGTCAGGTTTCATGTAACAGGCCTCTCTGCTGACCGTCTGGCCTTCATCTTCACAGTATTCAGAAGTAAAACACAATAAATGTGTGACTTTTTAAACCTCAAAGCATTTCAGAGTTCACAATTCAGTACAAACTATACACGAATATAAAAAGAAGTCTTATTTTTTGATTGGATAAGTCCTTTTTAGACAGTAATAGAGCTGTTTAGTCATGACGACAATTTGTAGACCAACTAGATATTTGGTCTTGATATATGATTAAAATAGGGTCAGTGGTTAACATTACTAGAAGAGACTTTCCTGTTTTGTGCTACGACAAATAACACAAAGTGTGTATGTCATTTTGGATTTCAAAAATTTTGTTTGCTTTAAAAATTTATGTTACTAATAATTTGTATAAAAGCTCAGTTTTCACTTGTTTTATCTGTGACAAAATTAACAAAAGCATTTTTTTTTTTTTTAAATATGGTAGTCAATCTTGTTTGATTCTACGCATAATACAAAAGAAAATGGGCAGAAAAGCATTTTTAAAAACAAGAAAATTTGAAAAGGCAGTGCAATATTCTGTACTCAGTTTTCCACTGCCCAACATTAACATCTCTTACCTCCTCCCCCTCATCCACCTCAAACACTTGGCTGGGAAGCTTTTCCGTCTTTATCCCTTTACTGCAAGACAGAAAAAGAAGCTTACGCCAAACTTTGCAAATAGCACTGCAAAACCTTTGGCAAAAAAAAAAGCAAAACTGACATACCAGGGCAGCGTCCGGAAATCTCCAGAGTAGGCCTCGTAATTATAGTTGATGACGTGCCAGTTGGTGTTGTACATCTTAATGCACTGCCAAAGAGCATAAGTATTGCTCAATTACTCAATCACATGATCAGAAAAAACATCAAAATATGAAAAACAGGAAAATGTTATCTCATATTTTATTAGTCTGGAAAGCTGCAGGCTTTGCTGTTGTTTTAGTATTGCGAGGTTCTGCTCAATCCTTACCTCTTTGGCGAAGAGGCTTTTTGCTTCATTCTCTGCATTTTGAGGAACTGAAGGAACAATGGTTCTCCTTTGACGATCAATCTGTGCCTCCTAGATAGATTAGATGGATAGATAGTTAGATAGATAGACAGGTGGATACACAGGTAGACAGACAGATAGGCCAATATGCAAACAGATGGACGGAAAGACAGACAGACAGAAAGATGATTAGATAGATAGATAGATAGATAGATAGATAGATAGATAGATAGATAGATAGATAGATAGATAGATAGATAGATAGATAGATAGATAGATAGATAGATAGATAGATAGATAGATAGATAGATAGATAGATGAACGGACGGATAGAGAGGGAGATAAACAGATACAAAAGACAGACAGACAAACAGACAGACAGACAGACAGACAGACGAACGGACAGATAGAGAGGGAGATAAACAGATAAAAAGACATAGATAGATAGACAGACAGACAGATAGATAGAGATAAATAGATAAACAGATAAAAAGACAGACAGACAGACAGATAGATAGATAGATAAAAAGATAGATAGACAGACAGACGAATGGAAGACAGATAGATAGATAGATAGATAGATAGATAGATAGATAGATAGATAGATAGATAGATAGATAGATAGATAGATAGATAGACAGATAAAAAGACAGACAGACAGACAGACAGACGAATGGAAGGCAGACAGATAGATAGATAGATAGATAGATAGATAGATAGATAGATAGATAGATAGATAGATAGATAGATAGATAAACAGATAAAAAGACAGACAGACAGACAGACAGACGAATGGAAGACAGACAGACAAATAGATAGATGATAGACAGACAGACAGACCGATGAACGGACGATAGAGAGGGAGATAAACAGATAAAAAGACAGACAGATAGATAGATAGAAAGACAGACAGACGAATGGAAGACAGACAGATAGATAGATAGATAGATAGATAGATAGATAGATAGATAGATAGATAGATAGATAGATAGATAGATAGATAGACAGACAGATAGACAGATGAATGGAAGACAGACAGACAGATAGATAGATAAACAGATAAAAAGACACAGACAGACAGATAGATAGATAGATAGATAGATAGATAGACAGACAGACAGATGAATGGAAGACAGTCAGACAGATAGATAGATAAACAGATAAAAAGACAGACAGACAGACAGACAGATAGACAGATAGACAGATAGATAGATAGATAGATAGATAGATAGATAGATAGATAGATAGATAGATAGATAGAGATTTATGTTGTTTAAATAGTATTTAATCTTATATTATGTAATATTTGCTATGTAATATTAGGCTTTGTAAAGCCCAGCCTGCCAAATTAGATTTGTAGGGTGCCTGCACAAGATTGAGGACTAAGTTTGAAAATGAGCCAAACAAATAAACAGCAGGAAATGTGCTTGTGAAATGACTTACTGATACATCATCAGCTGGCCACAGCAGCAGGTCTCTCTGTGGATCACTGTGGATTTGAGCTTTCCTCTGGAACACCACATTCTCATAGTCCAGCGGCTCGATGATCTTCGGCTGCTCCTGCAAACACACAAGATGGATCAGTGAATCTACACAGTGGCCCTCAAAAGCCCTATGCTGTCTAGAGCAGTGATTCTCAACCTTTTTTGAGTAATGGACCCCCGTCATATTTATTCAAGGACCCCAGAATAAAATTGGCTCATTGGTATCATTAATGTCTTTGTGACGACCAAATGTAATAAAGTATAATTTACTACTACGTTAGTTGACTTGTCTTATATTTAGTCATATAGTCAGTTGTATTATACATATATTATCTTCTTCTTTTATGGGAACATGTCAAATGTCAATACATACAAAAATGCACATTCAGATATTTTATAAGGACCCCTGGCATTATGTCAAGGACCACTAGGGGTCCACGGACCCCTAGTTGAGAAACACTGGTCTAGAGCAATAAAGTCTCACTCTTTCTTGCTGCTATTGAACATACTAAAGCAAAGCACACTGTTGTTATTCAGATTTGATTAATCTGTGGTACTTGTTAGTGTAGATTACACTGATTTGACAGCTCAGCCTGTGAATTTAGCAGACACAGCTTACTGCCCCTCTACAACCTTTCCACAAAAAAAAAAAAATTCAGCTGCAGGACTTCCGATTTATTACTTTTAAAGCTTTTGAGTTTCGTTCAAAGCTTTCTCTCAAGTGCTTTCCCTTTTCAAGTTCCTTCTAAAAGAGAATCATGTGTTAAAGCTTAAGCACACACTCCTGACTCAGCTGACATGCCTGTGTCATGGTCTGATACTCATTCAAAGAGTTTAGTCCACAGAAGAGAGAGTATTTACACCAAAACAAACCATGTGGGATGGACAGAAGAAAGAGAAGTGGACCACATTAAGCTGAACTATCTGATTAATGATCCATTCCATTTCAAATTTCTCACCTTTCATAACTTGATTCTTTTGCACTACTTTAACCCATGTTGCACATTACCAAATGGGAATTGCCAACGAGATGACATTTCAGCTGACTTGTCAGCAAGTCATGTTAGGAAACCTTCAATTTACTTATCCTTCTGCTAAAGGTGTCAGTTTGTTTGCATTGCAACACACTATGATATAAAGAGAGGAAGTTACAATTTCATAACTACAATAGTCAAGGTTTAGACAAAAAATGAGCAGTTGCTGCCTTCTGTTCAAAGTTCGGGGCTGGTTAAAGCTGCTCATTGTTTCTCATGTTTTAAGCGGTTCAGCTTTCACAGGATCAGTGGAGCTTGAACTCATAATCACACAGGTCTTTTGTGAATATTTCAACTGAAATCAAAGGAATGAAGGAAAATGAGTACAAATTAAAGCAATTTCAACTAATCCTTTTTAGAAATCATCTTGTGGAAACTTATCCAAGCTTGGACGCTGCTGCAGAAAATTCTTATTTTCCTTATTATGCGTTTTCGAATATTACCTTTCATGCAGTGTGTAATATAGCTGTTTGTGAATGTAAAAAGTTTTAAGATCAAAGTGCACGACAAATAAAATTATTGTCTCGTAAAAGAAAGAACCGATTCTGAACTGCTAAAACGAGTCATCAGTAATTCCAGTCTCACTTCCTATTACAAACCTAAGTAACAATGTATCAAATTTGCATATTGCCAGCCTATGGCCTTCATTGGCTGCCTGCAAACAACATCTACTTTGACCCTTAAACACTGTAGTTGTGGCTGAGGCCTGGAAGAGTTTGGTTTGAGTTGCTGACATGTCAAGAAGATGCTGTTTTCAAAAAGATGAGGACCTGCGCTGGAACTGATAAGGAAAAAAACGACGCCATCGTTACTGTATCAAGTGCTGAGGAAAATCCAAAGCTGAAGTTCAGATATGGTAAATGGGCGTTTCATTTCCGAAACGCTGTAAGAGGTAGACCAATCACAACAGACTGGATGTCTGACCAATCAGAGTAAAGTAGGCTCTCGGAAAGGAGGGGTTTAGAGAGACCTTAGAACGAAGAGAATCTTAGAACTAACTGTATTCAGACTCTTTGAGAAATGAGGTGAATGTTTAGGTGAACTAACCATAGTACAATACAAACAGGTCAGGACAAATGTACACTACCGTTCAAAAGTTTGGTTGCTAAAGTTTTTTTAATGTTTTTGAAAGATGTCTCTTATGCTTGCCAAAGGTTGAATTAAATTTGAATATATTTTAAACAGTAATGTATTCATGACAAAGCTGAATTTTCAGCATCATTAGTCCAGTCTTCAGTGTCACATGATCCTTCAGAAATCATTCTAATATGATGAATCATTATCAATGTTGAAAACAGTTGTGCTGCTTAACATTTAATTTTTTTTAGGATTCTTTGAAAGTTGGAAAAAACTGCATTTATTTAAAGGGTTAGCTCACCCAAAAATGAAAATAATGTCATTAATTATTCACCCTCATGTCGTTCCAAACCCGTAAGACCCAGAACGCGTATCAAACTGCCAAAGTCATGTGAACCACTGAAATTTCGAAACACTTATGACATAACGAAGCCTCGTTTACTGAAATCACATGACTTTGGCAGTTTGATACACGCTCTGAACCACTGATTCGAAACAAACGATTCGTAAAGCTTCGAAGCTTCATGAAGCAGTGTTTTGAAATGGCCAATCACTAGATATTGTTGAATAAAGTCGTTATTTCCTTTTTTTCTGGCGCACAAAAAGTATTCTCGTCACTTCATAACATTAAGGTTGAACCACTGTAGTCACATGAACTGCTTTAAATATGTTTTAGTACCTTTCTGGGTGTTTGAAAGTCTAAGTTAACTTGCTCTCAATGCAGGCCTTACAAGCCATCGGATTTCATAAAAAATATCTTAATTTGTGTTCCGAAGATGAACGAAGGTCTTATGGGTGTGGAACGACATGAGGGTGAGTAATTAATGACAGAATTTTCATTTTTGGGTGAACTAACCCTTTAAAATGTCACTTGACAAGTGACTGTCACTTTTAATACATTAATTGCAACCTTGCTAAATAAAAGTATAAATTTCTTTCAAAATTTTTTTTTTTATTGTATATTCAAATTGCACAATAGGCTTCGCTTTCATTAATTGTCTTGCTTGAGAAGGGGAAATAACAGGGCAAATATACCAAGACAAAAACAGCCATACATCAATACCATCGCTTATAATACACATAAATGCTTCCTGTGTTTCTAAAACACATACATGAGCTGACAACCAATGCAAGTGTTTCAGCAGCAACTTCCTGTCATGTGTCATACCACATAGAGGCAAAAAACCACAGCCAGTCCAGCTCCTACTGCAACAGAGCATGAATTACAGCTAACTTCTGTTGCCTTGTGGCTGCACTCTCTTTCAACTGCTCTTTCAAACCAAACTAGCACCAACTTCCCCAATGGGAATACTAGCGTATGTCCAAGTCCTATCCCTAAACGCTGCAAGCCAGGCGTTAAAATCTCAAGGCCAAGGTTAAGCTACCTTACCCCGGTAGGACTAGCTTCCTATTGCCGAAAATAGCCCAACCTCTGCAAAAACAACCACAAGGCCTCAGATCATTTAAAAAAGGGCTATCAACATCAACCCTGTTGAGGACAGAGAGGAACTGAAGAAAAACAATCACAGGCCATCAAACCACAGGCTGAGGTAAAAGGAAATATGAGCCAGATTACTGGCTGCTCACAAGCTCATGGGCGTTGGCGCCACGCACGTTCTAGTCATGTTATTTCCGTATGCAAGAACGCAACATGAAAAGTTGAAGGGCGACAAAGTGGGCGACTTAAAGCTGTACAGAATCTACAACTGGAGCATGACTACCGGGTGGTTAATGTATTTTCCAGATGTGAGTCTTTGGCTTAGCAGACAAAAAGTAGAGCTCCTACCACAGCTGATGTGAATTAGGCCACTGTATGTAAACTCATTCGCCAGCATGTGAACTGAACTGCCACAGCCTCTGTCTGAACCTCTGAGTTACAATGCAAACGCAGATCTGATCTATTTTCTGTATCATTACAAGCCTTTTGAAAAGCTTATCTTGTCTTGTAAATCTCATGAAGGACCACATGCTCTGTGGATCCGTGAGCATTTGAGGCCCACCATTTGAAAGCATCTTGAAATATTTACATCCAGTGAGTCCTGTGCAGCAAACATAGCATAAAACACTGCGAGTAGTTTACACTTAGTACTGTAACTTTCTGCAGCTTGGCCACAACTGCCCCATATTTACAGTCAATATGAATTGCTGTTTGCTGTAATGGGACCTAAATATGATCAGTCTATTTTTAGTTATGAAACGGAAAGCCATTTCAGAGGAAGAGCAAATTATTAAATTATTACATTTGTAGGCCAAAACCTAGAAACGAGTTTGCATTTTAGCACTTCCGTTTCCATCTTCCTGAAGTCAATGAGTTTTTTGAATGGGTTTTTGGTTAAATGCTTGAAATAATGTCTGTGGTGAACACAAGCTCAAGATATTATCACGTTTTATTGTATGATATAAAATACATCAGTAATACCCTCGTGATATTTAAAGGGTTAGTTCACCCAGAAATTAATATTCTGTCATTAATTACTCACCCTCATGTCGTTCCACACCCATAAGACCTTCGTTCATCTTCAGAACACAAATTAAGATATTTTTAATAAAATCCGATGGCTCAGTGAGGCCTGCATTGAAAGCAAGTTAATTTACACTTTCAAACGCCCAGAAAGCTACTAAAGACATATTTAAAACAGTTCATGTGACTACAGTGGTTCAACCTTAATGTTATGAAGCGACGAGAATACTTTTTGTGTGCTAAAAATACTAAATTACTTTATTCAACAGTATCTAGTGATACTGTGATGGGCAATTTGGAAACACTGCTTCATGAAGCTTCGAAGCTTTATGAATCTTTTGTTTCGAATCAGTGGTTCGGAGTGTGTATCAAACTGCCAAAGTCACGTGAACTATTAAAATTTCGAAACACTCATGACGTAACGAAACCTCGTTTACTGAATTCACGTGACTTTGGCGCTCAGAACCACTGATTCGAAACAAAAGATTCATATAGCTTCGAAGCTTCATGAAGCAGTGTTTTGAAATCACCCGTCACTAGATATTGTTGAATAAAGTCGTTATTTTGCTTTTTTGGTGCACAAAAAGTATTCTCGTCACTTTATAATATTAAGGTTGAACCACTGTAGTCACATTAACTGTTTTAAATACAACTTTAGTACCTTTCTGGGCATCTGAAAGTGTTAATTATCTTGCTATAAATAGAGGCCTCACTGAGCCATCGGATTTCATCAAAAATATTTTAATTTGTGTTCTGAAGATGAAAGAAGGTCTTATGGGTGTGGAACGACATGAGGGTGAGTAATTAATGACAGAATTTTAATTTTTGGGTGAACTAACCCTTTAAAGCTTTTACTTGTCTTGTTAAAAGCGGTTCCTAACAAGTGGCTAAATGTGACTACAGAGGTTGTCGGGGACATTAAACATCAACCGATCAGGTCAACTCATCTACTCACTAATCCGCTTTCACAGCCTCGGTGTGTTTATAATCACGCTCTTGCAAACTACTATAACTTGAACTTTCAATGGAAAGGTTTTAAACAAAAACTGAAAGTTCAATGTCCCGCCCCCTTATACCACCTGAAACCGAGTAATAAGTAGAAAATCATGTTCATGGCTATGAAACGATTTATAATTCCCTATTTAAAAAAATATGAGACAAAATAAGGAAACTTCCCATGAGAAATAAGTCAACACAAATAAAGCTGTGCTTGTTTATCAATTCCATTGGGTTTTTAAGTAAATAAATGAGCGGCAATGATAAAACTGGTCACTTGTTTCATCTTTTGGTCGAATTTGTGCAAATGCACAAGTGTGCAAAAGAGGCACAAAAGAGAAGAGATGAGACAAATACTTTATTCAGTGCATGCAGATGACACAGGAAGCATAGCTGAGCAGCCAGAGGGTATTCTCAAGGGAAACACAAGGGCTCTGCAATCTCCATAGAGTGCCATTTGTTTTCTGTCTCTTTGGAAACCACAATCAAACTGACAATCATGACATTATAGACCTACTCATACAACATAGAAAATCTCAGCCTCATGACATGTCTGGCTGAAAATATCATTTCTGAGCATGCCTCTAATGAATGCTGCAACAATCTATATCCTCCCCCAAAAAACATTAATGGCACATATCTTCTGATAATTAATTTCTCAATAGTTCAATAAAGGCACAAAGAGAGCATGGGCTGGTGCATGAACACATGCACATGTCTCTTTACACAAAGGCATAAGGATGCTCCATGTGGTTCCAGAAGGAGCTACAGAACAATGTCTTTTCCCATTAAGAAACGGTCAGGATCACCTAAATACCAAACCGTTTAGTGGAGTAGATCCCTCATTTTTTATTTAAATCAACACATAACTCAGTATATTAATGCACAAGGTTATTACTGCCGTCTATGTGATGAGTAAGACAGATGTTAAAGCTGTGCTGCTATAACCGCCTTGAAGGCACAACTAGACGTTATGCCTCAGCAGTCTGGCACGTGTATCAATTATACCTACAAACGCCGTTATAAAAACAAACAAACGATTATAAGCAATACTTGACAGCTCAATATACGAGGTCAAATAATAAACTAGTACTGTTTCACAATCTAGTGAGCTGCCTACCTAGACAGCGTGCTCGCGCCTGTGGTGTCAAAAATGCCGCCTACATAGGTATCTCACTACGTGTTGAGACACAGCCTACAGATGCACACCCGAAAGAGAGAGACAGGACGCTCTTGAGTTACTAACCACAGCAATGGACGTCCTCACCGCCTCCGACACACTTTGTCTGAGCTCCGCAGCCGTCCCAGGTTTGCTCAACCTTTTTGTGAATTTTCGTACTTCGGACATGGTTCTTTCCTTCTTTAGTTTGACTGTAATTCCATCAGCGTTCTCATCGCGGAAAGCGACATCGCGGCACTCCAATCTGCGAGTCTGACAGAGTTACGGATGCGGGCGGGGGCCTCATGGACCAGTGTTAGCTCCGCCCATCACGAGGGGTTGCCTGATATTCAGCAATCCCTGGTTTAAAAATATTTTCTTAAAGTCTCCAAAGCAATAATGTGGAAAAAAGTAAGTTTAAGCTTTAGCCATATCGCTTTTGTAATAAGATTTTTTTTAAGATAGCCTTGGCCTACCTTTTCTTTCAGCAGAAAATCATCATGTTGCAAACATACGAGTTCTTGTGAATATGATTCAACATAGTCATTAATATGATCATAGACTGACACCTTGTGGTCGTGGCCTGTACTAAAATGTATATATATTAATGCAATAAATGTAAAGAACTCATATCACATCATAAAATAGTTTTTTAGATTTACAATTGTGAGTGAATTAAACATAGGACAATAATATTGCATATATGCATTGTATTTTTATGTGAACAAAATGCATGCTATATACAGGGTTAGTTATAGAAATAAAAAAAACTACATATATTATCTTATATATACACATACATACATATATATATTATACATTCTGTACAGTGCTAACATTCATCTGTCAGCTAGCAAATGCATCCAAACAGCGGGTTTTAAAGCAGTGGTTCTCAACCAGGGGCCCCCAGTAGATCTTTATATGATATAAGTTTAATTATGATATAAATGTAATTAAATTCACATAAAAACTCAGCATTTACAACATTAAAATGTTATTAAATTAAGTTTATTTTTTATTTTATTACAACAGACTACCAGAGGTACATATCAGCTTAGATAGGAGGGTCTCCAAATTTTGTCTTGGACAAAAGGGGGCCTTAAAAGTCAAAACGGTTGAGAACCACCGTTTTAAATAATTAGTATGATTCAGAGGGTGAAAATGATCATATTAAAATAAAGGGTAAGTTGACAAGTGGCATGGAAGATATATTTTAAACATCTCTCTGTGTCTCTAGGTCTTTGAGCTACATTTGGTTTTCCGAAGCTGATGGACTTTTCGGCTCAAGCTGGGTCTCCACGGCTTCACTATACTCTTCATGTTAACCATGGGACGGCCTTTTCTCACATCCTCATGTCCAACTACAAGATATTCCATCCCTAAAGCAAGAGGAAAACAGTTTGCAAAATTATCACATTAGCCCAATTTCACTAAACGTATTTAAAAAACAGGCAGTGTTAAAAATGTGGTATTATTTAGTATTATTAAAGTATTTATTTATATTTGAACTTGCTTTTATTCTTATATTTATGATTATGTTTGCAAGAATAGATTAATTTATGATTTTTCAGTCTGGTTTTAAAAGGTCTTATTCAACAGACACTTGTTTATTATATTTGACAGATTTTATTAGGAAAGAGATTGATGGAGGAAATTTGTGTGGAATGGTCCTGCTGGATCTTCAAAAAGCTTTTGATACAGTGAACCATTCAACATTATTGGATAAAGTATGTGCTGTGGGGTTTTCAAATACATGATTTAAATCATGATTGGCCTTGTCTTTATCAGGGAGAGAACAAAGGGTAGAAGTTGGAAGGATACTTTCTGAAATTAAAACTGTATATATAAAACGGAGTCCCACAGAGTATCGTACTTGGACCTCTTTTGTTTATATATATATATTTATTCGTTTTTATATAATATAAAAATGATATCCAAGCTGTGTGTGAGTGTAATATGTTTTTATACACTGATGATGTTTCTGAGAAGGAGACTAATAGAATTCAAGAAAAGTTAGGTGAGGAGCTTGTTAAGGTGAAGGAGTGGCTGTCTAAAAATAAGCTTTTATTACATGTAGGTAAAACAGAATCTTATCTTTTTGGGTCTAAATATAATTTATGCAAGGTAGATGACTTGGCAGTCAAAGTTGATGGATATGTACTAGCTAATAGAACTTCAGCAGCCTGGTTGGTTACTAATTGAAAGAAGATTAGTATTCCAGAAATTAAAAATGGTATATAAAATTACTAATAATAGAGCTCCAGTATATTTTAACTCTTATTTCCTTCGGGTTAATGTAAGACACAGGCAATTTTACCAGACAAAGTATTATGGAGCTTAATCTATGTAGGTTTAAGACTTTGTATGGTCAAAGGTCGTTTAAATATTCAGATGCAAAGGAGTGGAATAAGTTACCTTTGGATATCAAGGTACTAACAGACTGTGATGTTTCAGTATAAGAGTGAAGAGACTGATAGGATGTCTTAAAATGTATATGGATTTATGTAAGTGGATATATGTTTGTATGTAATTAGGGTGGAGATGCAAGCCAAATGAACCGTAGTCATTAATATGAGGTTTTTAAATCAAGGACCACAATAGAAATAAGTTAATGCAACTTTATTGTGTTATCCTTGACAAGAAAGTTGTAACACTGTATTGCTACCTATGATTGCTACTTTTGTGTCAAATAAAAAAAATATATATTTTCAATTTTTATTTTAATTTGAGTAATTTTGTTGTGTTGTCGTCATTTTTATTAGTTTAATTTCTATTTAGCTTTATTTTTATTAGTCATTTTAGTACTTCAGCTTAAACTTGTTTCAGTTTTTTAAGTTTTTCCATTTAATATTAATATTTTATATCAGCTTTATTTCAATTGCTGTTAACCATAACAAGACTTAAAATTAGGCCATCCCAACTAACAATAACAGTGTCAAATTAAAATAAATGCATTTATTATCACCATTGTGTAAATGTGAATTATAAAAATCTTCATTCTTCATGATTTTTGCCAAGTACGATTTTATTTTTAAAAAATGAGCACAAGAGTAAAATAAGTGTATAAAAATCTGTTGAATAGTCACTAAATACGTTGCTGAATAAGTTTGGTGAATAAGTTACGCATTCAGAAATATTAGAAAAATAATGCAGCAAAAACTACTATTATCCACGGTGACCGGCAAGGGATACGTTTGGTTCACTTAGTTTTGTCGTAGCCACGATATATTAACTCATAGGTACGTGAAAATATGTCGTGGCCACGAGGTCATAACATCCTTGTGTCGTGGGTATGCGATGTGAAATCATGGCCTCGAGATCCAATGTTGAGGGAATGACATCCGTTTCTTGTTTAATGCATATACAAACCCGTGTGACCATAGCAACCTGGGATTATCACAAATGAATATTAATAAATTAATATTTTATTTTTATTTAAGACTCGATCAGTGAAATTTAAATGGCTGTGGGATGGGATGGATAAAAATGTTTTCTTGCAGGCCTACATTATTTTATGTACTTGCATATTCTTTTAACATTTATTGATAATAACAATGCTGTCAAAGGCTGTCTTATAGGCAACATCATGCACGATATAATATAATGGTAGGCATAGGTTAATATAATAATTTCTTAATTCTGCACTTTTGTGTCATTCTTAATTCAAAATAAAAAATTATTTAGTGCGTAAACAAACGTGGGTTTGTTAAAAGAGAAACAGATGTCATTTCCTCAACATAGGATCTCGAGGCTGAGACTTCGCATCGCGTAGCCATGGATAAGGATGTTGATACCTCTACGAAATGACCTTGTGGCCACCACATATTATCACGTTCCCACGAGTTAACCGAACATGTCGCCTCCCGGTCACCGTAGTTATCAGATTGTGTCTGATATGGCATAATTTGACGCTCACAGAATTCAGCAGAAAGCACTGCAGATTTCTACAGACTTTACACTTAATTTACACTGCATTTGATTTGATGATAACTCTGGTTAAATACTGTTCTCCAAGGCTCATTTAACACATTTGATCATATTTTAATCCATTCCACAGACCTCCACAGATGGGGAGGCAAATGTGCAGACTCCATATGGGCTTGTGTATTTTCCCCATCATAACAAACCATGAATCTGTGCGCATATTTGCTAACCTGGGAAAAGTACAGGACAGGTACAGCCTCGTGAGGTCCAAGACTCGGGATAAAGAACTCGATTTCCACGAGAGAGCCTGAGGCGCGAGTTATCCCACAACACCTTGAGAACCTTAACATCCACCTCTGCATGAGATCCCTTATCATGAGCACTGAGCACTTTCACCTTCACTGCTACAAACACACAATCACACAAGCAAACACACATTAATTATATAAAGTGAACAGAACACTGAGGTGAGGTGAGTGCACAGCAAGCGTGCTCTGGTCCAGGACTGTTTTATATGCTGCTTACCATAGGCGTATTTTACGTTGCAGAATACTTTGCTGTTTCCAAGAGCTTGCTGTTTGCATACACATTTGTCTGTCAAGAAAAGAAATACCCAGCAATTAAAGTATTGGCTGTCAGTTTCTTTCTGTTGCTATGACAACTTAAAAACAGGCATAACTTTACAACAGCACATGCCTTTAACTCAGACGAGACAATAAACTTTTCACAGGAACAAGACAGAGCTGTTATCAGCTCCAAGATTTCCATTTAATACCTGGATGACTAAGGGCAGAGAAAAGCTCTTCTGTTCGAAAAAGATGACTTTCTGCCGTGATGTTGTGAGCCGATTCAGACCTAGACAAGAATCACACACACACACACACACACACACACACAAAGCAAACACATGAATAATTATATATCTATGTAACTATCTATATATAAAATTTATAGTATAATATGTAAATTTTATTATATAAATATATACAAATAAATATAAAACACAAAATCCATCCTAGGTGTATATGACTTTCTTCTTTCTGATGAACACAATTGGAGATATTTTAATAAATATCCTGACTCATCCAAGCTTTATAATGGTGCTGAACAGGGGTCACGAGTATGAGCTGAAGAAAGTGTTTCCATCCACATCCATCCATCATAAAGGTGTACTCCACATGGCTTCAGGGGGTTAATAAAGTCCATCTGAAGTGAAACAATGTATTTGTGTAAAAAAAAATAAAAAAAAATCCATATTTAACAAGTTATGAAGTAAAATATCTAGCTTCCACCAGACTGCCTTCCGTATTCAAGTTACCTAGTAAGTGTAAACTGGCGTCGCGTCAAGTTGAACAGGGAAGGCATAGGACATGGCGTAAACGTTTTGAACTTCGAGAGTTTTACACTTTCTTCGTAAGTTGAATATGAAAGGCAGTCTGGTGGAACCTAGATATTTTACTTCATAACTTGATCATTTTTTTACACAAATGCTTCGCTTCACTTCAGAAAGACCCCCCCTGAGCCGTGTTGGAGTATGTTTATGATGGATGGATGAGGATGGAAGCACTTTCTTCAGCTCATACTCGTGGCCCCTGTTCACTGCCATTATAAAGCTCGGATGAGTCAGGATATTTATTAAAATATCTCAGATTGTGTTAATCAGAAAGAAGAAAGTCATACACACCTAGGATGGGTTGAGGTTGAGCAAAGCTTGGGCTAATTTTCATTTGAAAGTGATCTAATCCTTTAAAAGGTAATCAAAACGGTTCATATTCACCTAAACATACAGTCTCCTGTGTACGGGTCACAATCACCAGCACACTGGCAGGGCTTGCAACCATATTCATCAAAACCCCAATATCCCAGCATGCACTGGTCGCAGTGTGGCCCAGCCACCCCTGGCTTACAGACGCAGTCTCCATTCTCAGGGCTGCAATATGTGGAACCAACATGGTAACACATGCAAGCTGTAAAGAAAGTTACACAAAATACACACATCAGACTGCAAAATTTGTGGCGTTTCCTGAGGCTCTAAACTAATTTAATAATATGCTTTGCTCTGAGCAATGAGTTTCTCAATGACTCGCACCATAAGAACGAACACATAGAGCTATACAGACCAGACTGACGCTTACCATGCGCAGTTAATTATTATAAGACTGGTTTCATCTGATGATTAATCTGTCTGCCTCCTCATACACAATATGTACACACACGGCAGAGATCCCATCAATGTTCTTGTTATTCTACATGTCTAAACTTGTCGTAAGAGCCATTAGCATTCCGAGCAGGAGCAACATTCAATACCAAACATCCCCTCAATGTGTGCATGCGTGTGTGTTCTACAATATTGGACATGTTCGCTGATCTGACGAGTTCTTGAATTTTGACATCATCTAGGCCACGTAAACAGATACTCAAACACTCACTCACATTTTCATGCACATGCTGAAGAAAGACGGAGATCAGGAAAGGAAGTGTACAGCGGGGAAATCACAGATACTCCACATTCCATTTTAAGCAGCTTTTCAAAATCTGAGATTAATGGCTTTCATCTTTGTCCAAGACACAAATACACACACACACACTAACAAAAATTATTACTAATTATAAAGGAACATTGCATCCAATGTTTATAGAAGCATTCCCCACTTGGATAGCCGTTTTGTTATAGTTTAAATATTGTGTTTAATTAAGGGATAATCCATGGCTAGCTGTGCATTAAATTCTTTTAATGCGCGACGTGGAGGCAAAGAAGCACTCAACGCAAAATGGAGTGCATTTAAATAGTTTAAAGCACAGCTAGACATGGATTATCCCACTTATACCATGGTCATTTGCCAGCATTGACAAGTTAAAGCTGTTATTGATGTTTGCAGCACAATATTTGACTGGAAGAGTAAAAATTACTTATTTTCGACAATTAGGACTCGTTAGATCTAGCATTCTGTTCGCTTTAAAGGTACATGTAACTTTTGGTCCTCTAGCAGTTAAAAAACTAAATTTGAATGCATTTTGTGGAAGAACATTGTTTTGGTTGTGCTTCAGCTCTGCGCGACTGTGCGGATGAATATGGTTCTTTCTCATAACTTTCTCATAACATTCACACCTTCCAGCCAATCAGAATTGAGTATTCAGACTGATTGTAGTATAAAAATATATAAATGTGCCAATGTTGAGCGATTAATGTGTGAACATGGATTTGAATGTGCATTTACACAATGATACATAATTGCGTCTTACGTCTGCAGGAATCCGGGGCAGTGAAGGGTCTCTCGGGGTCTCTGTAGAAGCCGCTCTGACAGTGTTGGCAGTGAAGGCCGCTGGTGTTGTGAAGGCAGTCACACACGCCACCACTCCGCTGACCCGAGCGTAGCCATACGGTTTCGTCAAAGTGACAGCTCTCTGCGTGGCCATTACATTTACACTCTACAAAATGACACAGGCATACACAAATATTGGGTTGTTACGGACATGAATCATTTTCATAGACCAGGGTTGCCAGATTTCCCGAAGATTTGGGCTACTGCTGTGGTTGACTTTTTATTTTGTGGTAGGAAATATTGGACTAAATAGATGTTAAAGGGATAGTTCACCCAAAAATGAAAATTCTGTCATCATTTACTCACCCAGATCTCACCCCCCATTGACTACCATAGAATTTATTTTTCCTACAATGGTAGTAAATGGGGGATGATATCTGTTTGGTTACTGACATTCTTCCAAATATCTTCCTTTGTGTTCAGTAGAACAATGAAATAAATACAGGTTTGGAACAACTTGAGGGTGAGTAAATAACGACAGAATTTTCATTTTTGGGTGAACTATCCCTTTAATCTAAATATTTTTCAGGAACCAACAGATGCTGAATAATTCAGAGTGCAGCTCAAATTCTGAATGCTTACCATAACTACTGAACTCTCCATATTTTGATAATTTAGATAATAGGCTGGTTTTAGACTAAAGTTATAACTTAGGTATTTATAGTTATAATTTATCACTGGTCTGTCATTAACAGACCTGGCAACCTTGCTATAGGTTTGCACTGAAGGAGGGACCAGAGACATATCTACATATAAAAAAAAATAAAAAAAAATAAAAAATGGGTCAGTAAGATTTATATTTCAATTAAATGCTGTTCTTTCGAATTTTCTATTCATCAAAGTATCCTGAAGAAAATGTATCACAGTTTCCATGCAGTAAAAACAGTTTTCAACATTGATAACAATAAGAAATGTTTCTTGGGCACCAAATCAGTATATTACACTGTAAACCCCAATGTTCACAATGCTTAATTGGTTTGAGTAGGACAAACTTAAAATTGAACAAATTAGTTGAGTTAAATTAAATTATGAGTATTTAGAACTTTTCATACAGTTCACAGAACTGATATATTTTAAGTAAATTGAACCGTTTTATTGTTTTGAGTTTTATGAACTAATTTCTTTTAATTTAGACTAACATAAGTTAAATAGGCCAAATACACACTGGAAAATGAGATTAGAGTGGCAAAGAGGAATTATTCTGATAAACTTCGGAATCAGTTCTCTTCTAATGACACAGCTTCAGTGTGGAAAGGTCTAAAAGACATCACCAATTACAAGACACCATCCCCCAGCTCTGTGGCAAATCAACACCTGGCAGACGATCTGAACGAGTTTTATTGCAGGTTTGAGAAATCACCATCACCATCATCATCATCATCATCATCATCACCATTCACACCTCCAACAACCCCCCTCTCCCCCACACCTACAATTCAGTTCAGTGAAGATGATGTGCGCCAGGTCTTCAGAAAGAACAAGAGAAGAAAGGCACCAGGCCCAGACAGCGTTTCACCAGCCTGTCTGAAAACCTGCGCTGACCAGCTGGCCCCCATCTTCACAAAGATCTTCAACAGGTCACTGGAGCTGTGCGAAGTCCCCTCATGCTTCAAACGCTCCACCATCATCCCCGTCCCAAAGAAACCCAAAATTACTGGTCTTAATGACTACAGACCTGTGGCTCTAACGTCTGTGGCCATGAAGTCATTTGAAAGACTGGTTCTGGCTTATCTGAAGGACATCACTGGACCCTTACTGGACCCCCTGCAGTTTGCTTACCGAGCAAACAGGTCTGTGGATGATGCAGTCAATATGGGACTGCATTATGTTCTCCAGCATCTGGACAGACCAGGGACTTATGTGAGGATCCTGTTTGTGGACTTCAGCTCTGCTTTTAACACCATCATCCCATCACTCCTCCAGCCCAAACTAACTCAGCTCTCCGTGCCCACCTCTGTCTGTCAGTGGATCACCAGCTTCCTGACAGACAGGCAGCAGCTAGTGAGGCTGGGAAAATTCTCATCCAGCACCCGCACCATCAGCACCGGCGCCCCTCAGGGCTGTGTCCTCTCCCCACTGCTCTTCTCCCTCTACACCAACGACTGCACCTCTAAAGACCCCTCTGTCAAGCTCCTGAAGTTTGCGGACGACACCACAGTCATCGGCCTCATCCGGGACGGAGACGAGTCTGCTTACAGACTGGAGGTTGAACAGCTGGCTGTCTGGTGCAGTCTTAACAACCTGGAGCTCAACACGCTCAAGACAGTGGAGATGATCGTGGACTTCAGGAGAAACCCCCCTGCTCTCCCCCCACTCACCATCATGAACAGCACTGTGACTGCAGTGGAGTCATTCAGGTTCCTGGGCACCACCATCTCACAGGACCTGAAGTGGGACATTCACATTGACTCCACTGTGAAAAAGGCCCAGCAGAGGTTGTACTTCCTTCGCCAGCTGAGGAAGTTCAACCTGCCACAGGAGCTGCTGAAACAGTTCTACTCTGCCATCATTGAATCCATCCTCTGCACTTCAATTACCGTCTGGTTCAGCTCAGCTACCAAATCTGACCTCAGAAGACTACAGAGGGTAGTCCGGTCTGCTGAGCGAATCATTGGCACAACCCTCCCCACTCTCCAAGAACTGTACTTATCCAGAGTGAGAAAAAGGGCAAAGAAGATCACTCTGGACCCCTCACATCCAGCACACTCCCTCTTTGAACTGTTGCCATCTGGTCGACGCTACAGAGCCCTGAGCACCAGAACGACCAGACACAGGAACAGTTTCTTCCCTCAGGCAATCCATCTCATGAACACTTGACAAACATGGAACACACAACACTATTACACATTATTTACTTAAAACACTTACTTATATTTCAAATTTGCACACATAACTGTACATACAATTGTCTATATTATATATTGTTTTTTGCTTTTTTTTTTTTTTCACTTTGTCTATCTTGTAAATTTGTATATTATTATTTTATTCTTTTTATTATGTGTCTTGTCTTGTCGCTGTCACTCTGTTGCACTGTGGAGCTTCTGTCACTAAAACAAATTCCTAGTATGTGTAAACAACATACCTGGCAATAAAGCTCTTTCTATTCTATTCTATTCTATTCTTAAGTTTAACTGAAACTGGACTGGGATTTATATTTCCCAGCATGCTTTGCCCATGGCACTCGAAAGGAAGAGGAAATGCTAAAATTAAGTGTTATATAATGTTTTTTGTGTAAGATTAATGGTAAAGGAGATTCAGTAGTAATTCATGTTTTGTTATGCTAATTTAGAAGAGTTTCTGTTAATGTGGGTTTTTGGAGAGTTACCATCATGGTCACAAGTAGCGCATGCGACTTGGTATGAGAGCAGGTAAGTTACAAGTTTTAAGTTGCTGTACTCATTCAGTAAGTGCTATACCATGTTATTGTTAACATATTAGCAAGTTGGTGTTTTCTGTATTTTCTTAGGGTTTACAGTGAAGTAAATAACTCATTTGATTTGCAAATAAAAGAGTTAATTAACTAAATATTTTATGTTAATTGCTATCAAAATGTATGAATTAGCTAATTCAGTACTTCAAGTTAGGAGCAATTAATGAGAACTACAAACTCAAAATTTGATAGTTCTGCTTACTTAAAATTGGGAACATCATATATTCAGGTTTACAGTGTAGAATGATTTATGAAGGATCATGTGACACTGAAGACTGGAGTAATGATGCTGAAATTTCAGCTTTACCATCACAGGAATAAATTACATTTTAAAATACACTACAATAGAAAGCAGTTATTTTAAATTGTAATTATATTTTACAATATTACTGTTTTTACTGTTTCATCAAATAAATTCAGACTTGGTTAATATCAATAATTACTTTCAAAAACATTGAAAAAAATCTTACCGAACCCAAACAGAACAATAGTGTATGGAACAGGATATCAAAGAGATTGAGAGTAACCAATCACCAAAAAAAGTGTTTTTCATTCCATGTTACTGCTTAGTTTTATATATAAACTGAAACTTACTAGCACACTGATGAGCTTCCCCAGTTAAACCGTTAGCTGGTTGCCATGGTTGGTCATTGTAAAGGAGATCACAGCGTTCACAGTGATCCCCAGCCGTGTGATGCCGACATAGACATTTACCGTTCACCTGTGGCAGAGGCCAGAAAAACACAATTCACAATACAATGACATATTGTTACAAATTCACCTTAGAGGACCTTCATCCAAACGCTTGTTAAAAATCGTCAACATGCTCCAGCGTCCACAGTGTTCATTCAGGTGCCAAATATTTTATGATACTGCATTCTCTGCCAAACTATAAACCAAATGGGATAGGCCAACAACCTAGACTTTTTGTTCTTACCAGAACCTACACTTAGCTTGTTTGCTACATTAGATTCACTGGACTTTTTCCAATTGATATTTCATTGCCAATACTGATTATTAGATTCACTAGGTACACTACCATTCAAAAGTTTACTTTAAGAAAAATTAATACTTTTATTCAGCAAGGATGCATTAAATTGATCAATCATGACAGTAAAGACTTTTAAACTGTTACAAAAGTTTAAAAAAAAGTTTACATTGTTACAAATGTTGTACTTTTGAACTTTCTATTCATCAAAGACTCCTAAAAAATGTATCATATGGTTTCCACAAAATTATAAAGCAGTAAAAACTGTTTTCAACATTGATAATGAGAAATGTTTCTTGAGCAGCAAATCAGATCATGTGACACTGAAGACTGGAGTAATGATGCTGAAAATTCAGCTTTGCATCACAGGAATAAATTACATTTTAAAATATATTTGACTAGAAAACAGTATATTTTAAATTGTAATAATATTTCACAATATAACTTATTAAAACAGTAATATTGTGCAATATTATTACAATTGAATAGTATTTTGATCAAATAAATGCAGCCTTGGTGAGCATAAGAGACTTCAAAAACATTTTAAGTGTAATTGATAACATTTGTACATTTTTGGTTTAGGGAATATGTAAATAATAGCTCTAAATATTTAACCTTTTTAAATGATTTGTGCAACAGACATGAATGTTACATCAAACCATGTATCTTCTTGTGGGGAGTTGTGCTATTTCTTTTCTAAGGTAGCACAATTTTGCCTGAGAGATGATAAAATGAAAAAGAAAAAAAAAATAATAATCTACCCATAATCAATTTCACTTGCTGCAGACCCTTATTCTCTCCTACATCCCTTTTAAATTAGTTATGTGCTCAACATCTCTCACTCAATAGTCCTGTATAAAAACATCCTCCTCGTCTGCAACGTCCCTGATGACCTAATGATGCTCCTCAATATCCCAGACTCAGCCATCCATCGAGATGTCCTCTCCTCCGTGAGTTTTCAATGAAAGCACAGATAAATATTATCGGTCACTCTCATGCGGAATGAAAATAGAGCAGTGAAAACAAACAAGTGAGAGAAGAATTTTGAAAATATTTCAGGAGAAAAAAAAGACAGGACAAATTAGCGCTTCAGAGGGGGGGGGGGGTGAACTGGCAGCGCTCCATCTAGTTGGCATCTGAAACACTTTCACATGTTTATCATCATAATATGGGAGGAAACGCACTCAGACGCACACACTCTCCCTGCTAACCAAAACATTCCTGCAGGGGCACACAAGGGTTGCGTGTGAGCACGTGTTCCTATTATGAGTGTGGATGGACAAAGCATGTCAATGCGACCGTGTTCGTCTGCATGTCTGGGTGGGTAGCGTGTATGTCTGAATGTGCATGTTTGTCGGTTGGCACGGGTTGTGTGTTTTGTCTGGGCTTCTAGATCAAACGATCTGGCCTTTGATAAGAAAGCAACGAGCTGATGTGTGTGTGTTTGAGCGAGTGAGACTAATTGCTATTATTGTCTGATCACAGCATGCAAACAACAACTCAATTAGGAAAAGGGGCGAGCAACACAGCCCCTCGTTTTTGTCTCAGCACTTATCGGTATTCCTCCCTCCGTTGTTTTCCTGTCTGACTTTGTCTTTTTACCCTTCAGTTGCTATCAGACTTTTATCTCTCCGCAGAGATAGAGCCAAATGAACAGCAAGTACACGGCTTATATAATCTGAATAAAGACAGTGAGAGTGAGAGGGGGAAAGAGAACGAACGGGTGAAAGACGGGGAACTGTTTATGTAATCATACGGGAAACGTTCTCTGGGAATGTGGATAACTATAAACAATGCAAAGTTTTGCCATTTTTGGTTTACATTGCCACTGTTGAAAATTCTGTCATGATTTACATCATTCATGCTGTTTCAATCTCTATGATTCTATGGAACATAAATTTATATATATTTTGAAGAATGTTTCAACTGTTTTTGCCCACACAATCAAAACCAATTGGGTCCAAAACTGTGTTGTTATTAACTAAAACTCAAAATATTAAAAATGATTTGCGTTTATTAAAATTAGCTGAAATTAAACAAATAAAACTTCAATTTCCTTGGCAACTAACTGAAAATTAAGTACTAGTTGAAGTACTAAAATACGGAGCCCCACACATGACATGCGGAGGAAAAAAAAATAAATATCATGACCACGAATTAACAATTTGTTCCCACAACTTACTAATACGTCAGCACATTTTACTAATTTGTTCCCTTGTTTTAAGTAAATTGTGTGCACGATATAATAATTCCCTTGATTTACTAAATCATGGCCACGTAATAACTCGTTCCCTCGTTTTAGTTAAATCAAAATGAGGGAACGAAAAGGCTTTATAAAGAACGTTACATGAACAAATAGGAAAACATCCGCTGTCGAAGAAAGTGTTAAGGGCAGTACAAACTGACAGTGATATCTATGGACTTTTAAGGTAATTAGCTAACCTAGCTAGTTCTTTTCATTGTTGCCATTTTATTTGATTTAAATATCTAAATGTTAGTGAGAAGATGAAAAATAAATAACTTTTAGATATCAATCTGCATATGTGATAAACATTGGTAATGCTCATCTTTACTCGCTTCTTTGAAGGAGTAAAATCTTGAGCATCTTGAGTAAAACGGCTATATATTTAACAAATCACATACAAATGTGACCTGTTTTACAGAATAATGAAGTTTCCCTCTACAGGGACTTCCTGTTTGTAGGTTTATAAGCCATGTGGGCCCTGGCTGCGTTCCACTCCAGCACTTGCAAACTTCCCTAAGCACTTCCCCTCGGTGGAATCCCTGCCGCCATTTTTAAGTGTGTTCAACTTCGTGAAGTGGATGAGGGAAGTTTATATGGACAGACCCTCATATCCCCTCGATTTTGACAGAGGGAGAGAGTCTACTCTGATGTACACTTCAAGCAGCTCTATATCCCACAATTCAACTTGATTGTGACGTCACAGCAGATCGCGCTTTACTGAAGTGTATGATATATTAATTATGTTGAGAATTAATCATCGCATAATACTTGTAGCTACCTTATGTTCATAGTCAAAGTTTATACTATTGAGATTCTTTCATTTGTGTAATTTTATTTTTCTCCAACAACTACTCATAAGTAAAAAAAAAAAAAATGGGTTTATTAATAAATCAGCTCCATAGTGAATTAGTGGAGGGCTTAGTGCGTTTCATTTAAACCTTATACACGAGTTCCGCCAGTAGTGGGCACTTGTGCAACATAAGCAATGACACACATCCGAGTCCACGAGACAGAGGGAAGTTAGCGCGTGAAGGGCATAAAAATTTGGAGTGGAAGATAGCATTAGTCTCAAATGGCACCCTAAACACTCGCAGTCTTCCTACAAGTCGGCACTTTCATGACGTAATGCCGCTTTGACTGTCGGGAAGATTTCTGCTGCGGAGCTCGCACCAGTGCGGGCTCGGCAAAAGTGCGCATCGAGGGCGCATGTCGACCAAAAAGGGGGCACTCGTGAGCACCCTTCTGAAACCTAGAATTGACAATTGGGACACCCTTCGATCTCGTGGACTTAAATTACTTATGGATGGGAGAAACTACAACGAGCAATATGGCGGAATAATCCTGCCTTCTAAATAAAAGCACCAATTGGTGCAGTCATTGCAGCTGCCGTTAGAAGCTCCAGTTCACACCAAAACATAAGCTGTGTCTCATTTCGAAGGCTGCGTCCTCCGGAGGTCATATTCGAAGGTTGCATACCTCAATGAGGCTGTATCGTTTCTGTAAAGAAAGTAGAACACTGCGAACGAGACCTTTGAATGCGTCCTTCTTTCACAGAAATTCGGAGGATGCATGATGCATATCCTTTGCTGCTGCAGATAGCCCACAATTCTTTGCGCCGCTAACAACCGTCATTTATTTGAATTTTTTTTTTAAAAATGGCGGCGTCGGCAAATGTACATACAATTGAAGATGTGTTTAAATGCAAGTAGTTTCATGCTTGTTTTTGTTTTAAACTTTGTTCTTCTTAATATCCTCCTCCTTTGTCTCTGTAACAGATATCTGTTGTACATAAGCCAGCCAAGCATTGACCAAAATAGAACAATACATTTTTTTTTTTAATTACTTCACAAATGTATTAATAATTTTCATTTATTTGCTGAGCGCGAAATGAGGCTGCCATGAACGTGTTGGCATAGCAACGATATACTTCCTGTTTCCTTTCCTGCCTGTGTATCCTAGAATGACGTCTCGTTTAATTCTGGCTAAGGACACTCCATATAACGCATCCGTCACAGGATTCGTCCTCTTGAGGATGCAGCCTTCGAAATTAAATGAAATGAGACACAGCTATAGTTCAAAGTGGCCAAGAGTTATTAAAATGAGGGAACAAATTAATAAGTCGAGGGAATGAATTCTTAATTCTAGGCCACGATTTAACTAAAACGATAG
>RJVU01042551.1:1114244-1129401 GCA_003731715.1 Anabarilius grahami
CCATTTAAACAAAACTAAAGCTAAACAGAAATATTAAAAAAATACTAATAAAAATGGGAAAAACAAAACATTACTACGACTTTATCCAGCATTGTCTTCTCTTCCGGGTCTGTTGTTCACGACTCCGCACCGCAGTGACGCTGCTGACGTAAGACGCTGCTGACGTGTTATCTGGTGCGCCCGAGCTTCGTTTACAGTCTGAGGGAGATGCATGCTGTATTCAAGCTATTCTACATTGTTTGTATTTTGGTATTGCTATATTTTTTTAAATGGTGCGTATGTGTGCATGTGTCCTTACGTCAGCAGCGTCACCGCGGAGTCGTGAACGCGGATTGACAACAGACCTGGAAGAGAAGACAATGCTGAATAAAGTCGTAGTTTTTGTTATTTTTGGACCAAAATGTATTTTAGATGCTTCAAAAAATTCTAACTAACCCACTGATGTCACATGGACTACTTTGATGATGTTTTTATTACCTTTCTGGACATGGACAGTGCACCGTACATAGATTTTCAATGGAGGGACAGAAAGCTTTCTGTATTCCGAAGATGAACGGAGGTCTTAAGAGGTTTGGAACGACATTAGGGTGAGCCATCAATGACATAATTTCCATTTTTGGGTGAACTAACCCTTTAACAACAATATTAATAAACACAATATATAAAAAGTTTAAAAATACTAAACCTCTGGTCCAAAACAACACTGGATCCCATTGACTTTCATTGTAAATAAAATAAAATAAAAATAGAAAAACTACATGTAGATTTGAATTATTTGTTTGTCAAAACTAACACTTAGGCCTTTGTTATACCACATTGTGTAAGAATACAGTATGCGCAGACCTAAAAAAATAATGACTCTGCATTACACCTATACACTTACCACGTGTTTGCTAGGAGGGTGTGTGATCTGTTGGTCACCAGCAGGCACACACTGGTCTGCATGTCCATGGCACAAACAGCCTCCCTTTAAAATGAGGTCATAGATGGCATAGTGGGCAGTAGGCCCTTTGGCATCAGGAAGTTTAGGCTGGCAGGGGCAGGACTGCGGTTGAAGTAGACGCACCCGTATGTTAGTGATGCCGAGGAGGGCACGGGCATTAATGCTGTACGGATCCATCTTGTCCCAAGGTGACAAAGCACGGAAAATGACCTGCTCACACACACACACACACACACACACGTCTGTTTCACTATATTAGTGAGGACACTGCATAGACTTCCGTTGATTTTATATTGAAAAATTGTGTTTTGAAATTTTACATTTTTTTGCTCCATCGGAATGAGATGACACTTGGTGTCTTTTGTCACATTAGCTATGTGAACACACACAAACAAATCATGGACATGATTCAGATATGTTAAAGGGTCGAGAAAAGAAAATGCACCCAAAAATGCATCGCGGTAATGCATCTTCTCTAAAATGTGAGATACTGTGCACACACTCACCTCTCCATTGCTGCAAGGCCATGATGTGGAGTATTTCTGAGTGCATCTGCGTCCATCCTCCAGGTCGAATACTTCACTGCAGTTGTGTGCGTACAGCATCAGAGGGCTCCATGTGTGCCCGAAGTCCTGCGAGCGCTCTATTGCCATGGCAGCAGGGCGTGGAGACCGGAATATGATAATGAGATGGGTGAAGTAAAATTCCACCTCTAAATCCAACTGTAGAGTTTCTATTGTAACCTCCTGAGCGGACTGCCACCAGGTCGGCGGGTGTTTGAAGGGCGAGTCTGTCATGGAGGCGGGTGGGTGCGCACGATGCGTTACTGAAGCATCACACACCTCACAGTGCAACACACAACTACCCATTTTGTAGTTACAGTAGCGTTCTGGAGAGGTTGAGCCACACTGGGAAATTGTCTGTACAGGACGCCCGACTGCCAGGTTCCCCATGCGTGGATTACAAACCTGATTCTCACATCCTGGTACATATAAACAAACACATACTTTAAATACAGAACTACATTACACAAACAAATTGCCTGAATGTGAAAAAAAAACAAAAAACGTAATGATTAGAAGATACTCTTGCCCAAAAAAGACTTTGCAGAAAAAAAATAAATAAATAAATAAAATACAAACAAAAAAATAAGTAACTGCAAAAACGTGTAGTTTTGAGATGTTTGCAGATAATATGTTTCCAGATCACTTGTTCGATATACAAGTCAAATAATGCAATGAAATACATATATATTAAAGTGGGCTAAAGTACTTATTTTTTCATACTAGCTGAGTTTCAACAGCGTTTCAGCACTGATTAAAACCAGATTACAAGTCAGATTTTTTTACAAATCAACACAATTTGCATTGTGCGAGACTAAAATCAACAGGATTGCATCCAAAAATGACTTTATAGGCAGAGCTGGGTAGATTACTTACAAATTGTAATCAGTTACCGATACCAAAAAAATTACATGACAAAAATTGTAGTTGGTAACATAATCCATTACAATACACATTTAAGGCAATGTAATCTGTCTACTTTTTGACTACTTTTAGATTACTTTTGACCAAACTCATTTATCACATTGATTTGAATAAGATAATCTTGTACCATATTGATATAAAAATACAAAGATTTTTTACGCCTTTTTACATGTTGTCGACAACATGAAAGTGTGTTAAATATTACATTAAGTCAGAGTTTCCCAGACTGGGGTTCATGAAGGAACTGCAGGGGGTTTGAGTTTAATGAAAAGCTATTACGTAATTAAATCATAAAAATGAAACATTTAAAATAAATAATTTAAATATAAGAAGCAATCAAAATAAAACGCATACTAAAAAAGATGAAAATATATATTTTATTCATTTACCTGCATATCATGTGACCATTATCAGAAAACCGTGAACTTAAATTTTATTATTATTATTTTAATTTTATTATTGGCCTAACTTAAAATCTCAGGAGGTTCAGCTGACAAAAAAGTTGGGGAATCCCTGCATTGCATGTTAATATGTTTTAATGTCTTTTAATGAAAAAAAGACTTCCAAAGACAGTAATACATGGTTAAATGACTCATTGAGTGATTAATTCAAATAATAATTAAAATGTGTTCGTCAGGAGTTGATTAGACATGCAATGCTGCAATGTTGAGAAAACACTTTTTAAAAGTGAAATGATTTCTGTAAATCCAGTGATCAAATGCTGTGTTTTGCTCAGTTTTCAGTGATATTCACATGACTAGTGGCTGGTCTGTCTGTGCAATTCCACAAGTCTTAACATATATAAGCAGTAGACTTTTACAGAAAGAAAAATTTTAAAGATTAAAAAAAAAAAGTAGTGGGGAGAATCAATGAATTTTGAATAATTTACTGCCATTGTGGGAATAACATGTAATCATGTAATCAAAACAAAGTAACTGTAGTCTGATTATGAGCATTTTAAAATGTAATATAATCTAATTACAAGTACTTAATTTTTGGAATCTGATTATGTAATCCAGATTACATGTAATCAGTTACTACCCAGCTCGGTTTATAGGCTATATTTATATTTAGCAGGCGTTTTAAAGCCATTGTGTAATTCCCACACTGACAAACATATAAACATTGTTTTTTATTAATACAATTCAAATGTATTACCCCAACAAAGTAAACGCACCTTTAACGTGCTTTAATATTCTACAATTGCAGAATCATTCTGAATGCATTTTGGCTGGATTCAACAACATCTTGCTGGGTGTGTATGCACATGCAAAGTTTGGTTTTGTTTTGCATATTCAAATCATCCCCATCCCTCCATATCAATCAGTTCGTCTGACAGCATGCGTCTCTGTTTGGTTGACAACCAGCCACCTTGTTTTGATAGCACGTGCGGGTGAATAGTTTAAACACTGACCTGAACACGCAGGGTGAGGAACGCTCATCACGAGCGCTGCGAATAACATACATCTCCCTGGAAGCTCCATATTAGTCATTAATCCAGGGGGAAAAATCCACAAATTACACGTATCAAACCCCGCGAGGGTTTTAATCCACAATACGCACAGGAACCTGATTCCGCTCCAGAGCCTTTCAGATTGCATGTAGGAGCACGACTTCATTGGCGTGGGTTGGCCAGGTGCGCAAACGCTGAGCTGAGGTGATATGCCCCCATAACAAACAGAAACTATTCACCTGAAAAAGGACAAAAATCTCTCGCGACAGCGCCATTGGTGGGTAACCATTAATATGCGTCTATCTGAGTCACTTCTGTCCCCGGTGACAGCTGTCCGCTTGCGCTGTTCGTATAAAAGTGAATTATGCGTGTTTTGCTCTGAGCGCGACTCGTGTGGCTGCGCGTGCAGCTCTGTAACACCTGAGCTGGAATCTGGAGCCCCTGTGAGTGACAGGACCTTTGAAGAACAGAGGCCACGCCCCTTCACCCAGCATTTTTCCCGATTTAATGGAGCATTCCTGGCATGAGTCATCTGAGTCATTCAACGTCAGATCTTGCAGGATGTGCTCTCGCTTTCCACCTCTCTCACTTTGCCTACCTATCTAAATATACACTTTATTTTGAATTATTAATAAGGCTAATCTATACAAATTTAATACATTTAGTCTCTCCTTAACCCTAAAACACACATCTGCTGTTTTGGTTTTTTCATATGAATTTCTCAATTAAGGTATCTTTGTTCATATAAAATAATTGTTTTCACATTTAATTTTATATTACATCATTTTATATTAAAAGGAAGTTTGTTGTACTGCTCCATATAATAGTTTATGTAGGTCAAAATGACCGTGAAAATGACAAATGTCCACCTGTTATTAGGGATTCAAGCACGTTTCAGCACGATCAGCATTCTCCCCTAAAAGTGATCGGGCATACCAAACCAAGTCTTAGAGACTTGAAACTTTGAGGGCTGGTGGTCTACAACGTCACAAAGGTACACCCCGATCGGCCTGACGGGGGCGCTACAGCGGTGAAAAGTACGAAATCGCTCATACCTCCTGAACCGTTAAGCCCAGAACACACCAAGACGACGGTCGGCTGTTGGGCAGTTTTTGTTCGTCGGCCGACTAAAGGGACGCGAAGCTCAGCGCCGCGCCACGTCTTTAAAATTGTAACGCATTGTTTTCTATGAGTGTACACACACCGGCGGCGCCCAGCTACGACTCAGAAAACAATACAAAACAATGCGTTTGAATTTTAAAGACGTGTCGCAGCGCTGAGCTTCGCGTCCGGTGTGCGACCCCCTTCAGTGTGTTCCACACCGTCGGCTGAAGTTGGTCCTCGTCAGCTGTTGAATCGGCGTCGGAGCTCGTCGGTCAGTCGGGCCATCTGATCATTCTGATTGGCTGTTCAGCTACTGCCACCTGCTGGTACGGAAAGGAATTTCTTCTTACGCAGTGCAGAACAGACGTGCTACTTGGCCGTCGGCTGTCGAGCGTCGTTTTGGTGTGTCAGGACAACATTGGAGCCAACTTTGCAGTCTGCTTTCGTCGCCACTAGTCGGCGTCGGCTTGGTGTGTTCCGGGCTTTAGGCGTAGGCTCAGTTCTTGGCTCAAGATGGACAAAATTCGATGATTGCGAAATTTTCAGGTATTTTGGATTTTTTGAAAAACCTACTTTTGTGAACTAGTCCTAGGTTTTTGGCCCGACTGGAACCAAACCAGTGCAGCAAGATTCTCCGGAGTCTGATTGACAATAATTATCAAAAAAAAAAGAAAAAAAAAAGGTGAAATTTCACAGTCTCTAAGAGCCGCCAAAATGTTTGAAGTGGGTGGAGCCACTTTTACTAAAATGGCTATAACTCATAAACGGAATGAGATATTTTCACCAAATTCAGCACACATATGTAAGAGCTCATTCTGTTGTCATGAGTAAAAGGGCACAGAGACTGGCCACTTGGTGGCGCTAGACCAGACCAGACTAAAAATGTAACTTTTAAACCTTTTTGTCATCCTAACAGACAGAGTGCTGTGTAATGACGTCCAGCAGAGCAGTGCAAGAATTTCAAATATTGGCTGGACAATTTGGTCATTTCTAATTCTTGGGGGGGATTTAATTGTCCCCCTCAATGTCTATGTTGGTTACGTCCTGCTTTGAGGACATTCTCGTATCTCGAAAAACGCGGTCGGCAGCAGCTAATGAAGTTTGAGCAACTATCAGACAAGGTTAATGGAGGCCGATTGGAACGAAACTCACTGAGCCTATTTGACTCACGGCTCTAGAGGCCTTTGAGAAATGTAAAAGAAATCGGCCAATTCATGTTTTTCAGGTGAGTAGAGGATTGTGCATCACACAATTTTTCACACACGGCCATCACATTCGTATACCATATGGTAGAACTCCTCATTCTGAGCAACTGCCTCTAGGACCGCGGCTGTCCATTAAATCGCTCATTAAATTTAGGAGATTATTTCAAAAACCAACTTTGGCGAACTAGGCCTACTTTGCCGAACTAGTCCTATGTTTAAGGCTCAACCTCGATAACTGTTAAAAGGCTTTATAAACCATATATTTCCTATAGTAAATTGCCTGTATCGGCTGTAAATGGTCCTTTCCATCTATGTTCGAGATGGTTACAGGCTTGCTAATTAAAACATAATACCTTTTTACGCACGTGCTTAAAGGCCTTAAAGCGCTTGAACCCCGATAATTGCTGCTCGCAGCTATATTCTACATATGTAATTGTATAATGGCAATGTTGAATATCATGTTCAGATTTATATTTAATATCTAAGAAAGTATATAGCAAGGTGTCATTTAACAGCAATGCACTGTAAACTAATTATGGTGAGGTTAAATACATTTAAATGATTATTCAAATGTATTTTCATTAGCAAAAGTAATTCAATTAAGAATATACATGTAATTTCAGCATTTTATAATCTCACTGTAAGAAACAAGGTTTCATTCAACATTCTATGATGACACTGTTTCACAATGTTCTATTTTTCAGTTTATCAAAGAATTTGATCCTCAGAAAATTCTTGGATGACTCTTGTTTGATCTCATTAGGATTTGGTTCCAAATTATGTTAAAAATACTGTAAAAGAAATCAAAGCATTAGGGATGTTTTGAGATTTAAATCATGTGAAATCAGCTGACAGAAAAGAGTGTATATGATCTGATCAAGGCAGAAAAGCCTTGTTTTAAGATTGGTCAAGAGGAAGGTATAATAAAAGATGAAAGACGGACCACTTTCTGAAATATTGAAAAAATGCTTGTCTGGAATGCGGATCTGCAAAAGATTTCCGCTCTAATCCGCTACTGTTGGCTTTCAGGCAGCTTTTCTAATCTTTGATTCATTCACAAAGTACCCAACACATCACTGGAGTTTAGAACAATTCATCAGAATCTACTATTTGCAAATTATCTCAAAGTTTATTTTGTGCAGGATCTATCTATATACTCAATATACATCCTCTCTGGAGATACAGCAAATCTGTTGCCATGTCATCCCTGTCAGCCAAGTTTACATGACATTACAGAGAGGCTGTGTCCTCTTTTGAATAGATGGTAATGAAATGCAAAGAAAAAATACTGGATTAGTCTTCAGCTAGAGCATAAAACAACTGTGGAAGATCTAATTGCATTTTTATTTATTTGAGACAGGATTACTGTGCAAATAAAGGACACTGCTGTGCGATTTTGATTAGTTTACCATCGTTTTCAAACATAAATGTAACAGTAGAAGCCTATATAAAGTTCTGCTATGACCTATATTGATTTATCTTTTTTTACAGTCTATGGCTATGACTGAAAGGTGCTGTACACAGTGAATGCATTGTGAATCAAAACAAATGGTAAAATGATCCACAGACACTGCTGCTGTGCTGGCAGTCTTTTAAAAGAGCTTTGAAAACGTGCCCTAGGTACTGAGAAATTCTCGTAACCCATTATACAAAAATGTAACGCCTTTTTATCAGGCTAGCCCCCAGTTGTGATTCAATGGCCCTATTCCACGCCAGTGCTGCGTGTGGCGCTGTGGGCGAACGAGCTCTTCTCTCCCGTCGTGCGGTCAAAGGTCGCTCGTAGTCCTTCCCTCTTTCGGCGGCAAGGCGTGCGAGTGTGTTGCAGTAGCCTATGCTACCTGAATAAACATTTTTTTTTCTGCCGCTGTACTACTTTAGCAGTCCAGTCATGGTAAGTTCACCAGAATCTTTTCCTTTGGCTCAATATTTGAAGTTTTGTTTAGAGGAACGAGGTGGTTTTCATTCATGAATGAGCTGACAATGCGGCTGCGTGTTAGCATCTGCAACGTAGACTGGACGTTATCTCCAGTCATTCTCAATGTTTCTTTAAAAACATTGATCTCCTATAATCACATTTTCCACTTGTCACAATCTAATCATATGCTCTCCGAAGATGGGTAGTAAAAAAATGCTCTCTGTGAAAAAAAAAAGCTCGCTTGTTTCCCTTGAGAAGAGCCTAAAGTTCTGCGTTTCGAGTTAGTTTGCACCTAATTCCAGTGGAGTTTAATAAGAATACCATAACACTTTAAAGATACTTGGTTTAACTTGAGTTCCTGCTGAGTTTATTTTCTTTTGAGAATAAAGCTATATTACTTAGTTTAATTGCATTGGAATAATGTCTTTCTACTGAGCAGTTCTAGCAATGTTTATACCAAAAAATCATTCAGTTCCTTGTGATATCCAACAGAAGCATTTGACCCTAGTCTTAATTTTTTGTTGGAATTCTTTGAATGTATTCTCATTGTGTTATTTTAGGTTCTAAATTATGATACAAATTTTTTCAAAGTTAATATCTAACACTGAACTTTTCTGCAGAGTTTGCCATTGAACCCCAAGCCCTTTCTGAACGGTCTCACGGGAAAGCCTGTGATGGTGAAGCTGAAGTGGGGGATGGAGTACAAGGGGTACCTGGTGTCCGTGGACGGCTACATGAACATGCAGGTAAGTCTGAATATAATAAACCTTTTATGAATGTGTTAGTCATTTTATGTTAATGTTTTGATTAATTAGCTGTCTCTACAGGTGCAATATCCAGTGTCTTTGAAATCCCCACTCACATTTGATTTTATATTGATTGTGATGGGTTCAGCAGAACTTAAATATTGTAAATGGTCTTTATGGGTTAATTGAGCTCTGTCCTTCTGATGTATCTAGCTGGCCAACACAGAAGAGTATGTGGATGGAGCATTAGCAGGTCATCTTGGTGAGGTGCTCATCAGGTAAGGTTTTGGATTGAAAGTCAACAGAGTGGTGCAGAGATGACGTGAACACTGGTCAATTAGTCTTCCAGGTTGTTTTCTTGAGATTTTCCTGTTGGGGGGTTTTCACTGAGTAAAATAAACAGTAGTGATGATACTTGGACATTTTATTCTACAATATAAATTACACGCTCATATCGAAAATGTGAATTTTGAAGCTGTTTATTTAATTTTTTTTTTTTTTTACATGTTTCTAATAAGCAACTAGATAGTGTGTAATTTTGTTGTGGAACAAAATGTCCTAATATTGTCAAGTTTTGTTTATGACAGGCTTTATTTTACTTTTATTTTAAATTGAAAAACCCCATTATAAATCTCCACAGCAAAATCTTGAGGGAACTAATGGAAAATTACTCTTCCGGGTTTTGACATCATTCCTGGACCACTCAATTCATGACTCTGCATTAACAGGAAATGCATATTTTGTGTTCTAATAATAATGTTTTGTTTCGTTTTTTTTCTTCAGGTGTAATAATGTTTTGTACATAAGAGGAGTAGAAGAAGAGGAAGAAGATGGAGAGATGAGAGAATGAAGAGTGAATCGATTTCTTTTTCTAATAGAGTGGAAGATTTATTGGTTAATTTGCAGTTTGTATCGGTTTTATGTGAAACTGTTTCTTTTTTCCTTGTAAAATTTGTTAGTTTATTTTTTACTCTGTAAAAGCTATTGGTAGCACAATGAGAAATAAATTGTGCACTTTTGTATAAGTTGTCATTTCTTTAAAATTTAAAATCAACATAAAATCAAAATTGACCCTACTTAAAGGGTTAGTTCACCCAAAAACAAAATTTGTCATTACAATTTCATGTCATTCCACAAGTAAGATATTAAGATATTTTTTGATATCTGAGTTTTTTTTTTTTTTTATCTCCCATAGAAAGCAATGAAATTGCCACATTCAAGGTCCAGAAAAGTAGTAAAGACATAGTTTAAATAGTCAATGTGACTACAGTGGTTCACCTATAATGTTATGAAGTGACAAGAATAGTTTTTGTGTGCAAAAACAAAAATAACAGCTTTATTCAACGTCTTCTCTACCCTGACGTTCTCCTATGCGGTTTATGTTGAAGACACATTGCAGAGCTTCCAGGTCCTACATTGTGATGTCTACAGTAGTGATCAAAAAAGTAAATCATCTTTGAAAGTAATTTGATGCTTCAAATAAAGATTGGATCCAAATTCATAGACCAGTTGGTGGTGACAAGTGACTGTGTGAAAAATGTGTCAATGAATTTATCATGAAATTCATTCAAAAACGCTGATTCGTCCAGTAATGAAAAATGGGTCTGTATGAGTGAGTCGAATCGTGCATAACAATTAAAAAAATGCATTAAAAGTAATACATTTCTTGTAAATTGCACCGCATGTACAGACTCCTACACAATGTATGTTTAATTTGTCCAAAATGAAACAATTGTCTCCAAGAAGAGATTCTGGGAGTGAACATGTTTGTGCCACACACAATTCATAAATGCTGTTTATTGACTTATCATGTGCCTGTCTTGATACTCAAGAAAACATTGTTGTCAAACACTTCTATTTATCTTTATATGTTAAATCTTTTGGAAGTTTCTGTATTCAGGTCCTCTACTTGCAAACATCTAAGATAAGAAGTCAAGTATTTCATACACTTAACCTTAAAGATTTAACCCCCTAAAATTTAAAACAAAGCTATTTTATGCATCACTTTGGATGCACAATGCTTAAATAAGTGATACTATGTATTTAAAATTATATATTTTATTTATTAATTTATATAACAAAGCAATTATTTTATCAATGGATAATAGAGGTCTGTGAATTTATGTTGTATTTTGTAAGTTTTGATAGGCCCTATTTGTTAATGGACACAGGAATTCATTTAAACAGGGTAAAATATTGTTTTTATTGTGAAGTGAAAGGTTAAAGTGAGACACTTGGGGTAAGATGTTTTAATTAGAAATATTTTCCTAAATAATTTTAGCAAGAATAGGAAAGGAGGCATTTCTCAGCTGTGAAGAGTTCAGTCTCACGCGCGTTCGAAAGCTTCACTCAGAATCACGTCATAATGAAATAGAACGTAGTGTTGCTGATTTGTGAAACATTTCCTCAGTTTTCTCAGTCTTCTCGTTGCTGTTCGTATTGAGTTTACCCGAGTCAACATTTGTTATCATGGCAATGTTGAAGCGAAAACGTAGTTTTTGCGCTCAAGTGTGCGACTCTTACAGCGGCACATCCTCATCCAGCACCGATGCGGCTAAAGTCCATCAGCCCGTTAGTGTTGTTGAGGAAAATGAGATGCCAGTGAGAAAGAGGAGGAGGACGGATAGTTTTGAGAAGCTGCCGTCTCTTCATTTCTGTGACTGGAGCGGCAGCTCAGATCAAGATACCGCTGCGAATGAGAGAAGTACTGATGGTAAATCAGATGAACATTTGAAAATGTCATTGAAGTGTCATTATATGTTACAAATCCACACCAAAACACATCAAAATACAACTCAAGTTTGATCAAGGCAATGAGCAGTTTTTGTTCCAAGACATAATCATAATAATATTTAAACAAGGCTTGTTAAAAACTATATAAAGTAATAAAAAAAAAGCATGTTAACTTAAGAATCACCATAATATGAGTATGCAATGTTTAATAATTATTATTGACTGAAACATGCTTTTGTTCAATATTCCCTGCTTTAGACCAGATTTCTCTACGGTACAGCGCCTGCGCTCTAGAGGATCATGGTCTTCAGGAACTTCTTTCCAGAGGTCTTGATGTCCTTCCTCCTGCAGATCAGCAGGTTCAAACCCCTCCAGCTCCAGTCCACCATTGTTTTGAGGTATTGAGTCTAATAAGCAACAAATGACTCTGAATATATATTAGTATATTTGGAAGGTTTTTACATCTTTCTCTGTGCATTTGTTTTATGTTCTTTGTGATATGGGAAGAAATTTGAGGTCAAATCTCTTCTACGTGTAATGTATGTCGGCACCTACCCTGATTGCTGTTTTTTTTTGTTTATTGCGTATCATCAGCCTGTTAGTGAGGGAAGTGATAGTGAGCAGAGCCAGAGGAGCAAGAGTAGTTTTGGAGAGCTGCTCACTCTTCACTGGAGCTGCAGTTCAGGTCAGGGTCAGAAAGTGGAGGATCAGACCACTGCAGCCGTTAGTGAGAGACACGCTGAGGGTAAATCCAGTGACCATTCAAGAATCTGTACATCATAAAGTCTGCATAATTTTCTGCTAGATATGAGTGTCCATTAATGGAAATTCATAAATTAAGGTGAATTTTTCCGTTCTTTAGGATGAAGTGTCATTCATTACATATGTTAAAAATCCACACCATCACAAATCAGTTGAAGATACAGTAAATCAAAGCCATGATTAGATGTTTATTCCAGCACATTTCATATATCTTTAAACACAGATGAACCCAAGCGGACATCTTTTAACAATGGCCGAAAGAGAAAACGAAGTTCTCACAGCGCTCAGGTGTACGACTCCCATCAGAGTACAACATCCAGCACCGATGCGGCTGAAATCCATCAGCCCGTTAGTGTTGGTGAGGACACTGAGATGCCAGTGAGAAAGAGGAGGAGGACGGATAGTTTTGAGAAGTTGCCGTCTCGTCGTGACTGGAGCGGCAGCTCAGATCAAGAGAGAAGTGCTGAGGGTAAATCAAATGACCATTTGAAAACGTGTAACTGTTTTCTGTTTACTAGAGCTCTGTACATCATAAAGTCTACATAATGTTCAGGCATATTTATGTGTCCATTAATGGGAACTTTAATGTTTAACATTCCCTGCTTTAGACCAGATTTCTCTACGGTACAGCGCCTGTGCTCTAGAAGATCATGGTCTTCAGGAACCTCTTTCCAGTGGACTTGAAGTCCTTCCTCCTGCAGATCAACAGGATCAAACCCCTCCAGCTCCAGTCCACCTCAGTCCAGTCAGTCAAGAACCAGATCACAACAGGGTGGACGTGACAACTGAGGGTGAGTTTACGGCCATAACCTCAAACATTTCACTCACTGCTGTCCATGCTTGACATTTTGTCAACTAAATGATTAATCTTTTAACAGACGACATTCTGAGCCGGTATAAAATCGGCAGAAAGCTTGGTGAGGGAGGATTCGGATCGGTTTATGAAGGGAAACGATTGGCAGATGATCTTGAGGTATCGTCGTTTCCTTACAATATTTACTATATCCATTTCCAGTCCTTTTAGTNGATTTCTCTACGGTACAGCGCCTGTGCTCTAGAAGATCATGGTCTTCAGGAACCTCTTTCCAGTGGACTTGAAGTCCTTCCTCCTGCAGATCAACAGGATCAAACCCCTCCAGCTCCAGTCCACCTCAGTCCAGTCAGTCAAGAACCAGATCACAACAGGGTGGACGTGACAACTGAGGGTGAGTTTACGGCCATAACCTCAAACATTTCACTCACTGCTGTCCATGCTTGACATTTTGTCAACTAAATGATTAATCTTTTAACAGACGACATTCTGAGCCGGTATAAAATCGGCAGAAAGCTTGGTGAGGGAGGATTCGGATCTGTTTATGAAGGGAAACGATTGGAGAATGACCTTGAGGTATCGTCGTTTCCTTACAATATTTACTATATCCATTTCCAGTCCTTTTAGTGTTTATTATTTTCACTATTTAGTGCACTTGACATGTTGGAAATGTAACAATTGTTTGTGGTTGATCAGGTGGCTGTGAAAATTGCAAGAAAGCCACAGAACATGAAATACATCTCCATTGTAAGTATGCGACACTCGCTAAACTGTTCTTCCACTGTTTTCAAATTAAAACGAGTAAACACACTGACAGCACCTTCTTTCTTCATGATCTTTCTTCTAGCCTGGTCATCCCGCACCCTTTCCATTAGAGGTCGGCCTGTTGATCCTTGCTAACAGGGGTCCCAAAGTTCCAGAAATCATTGAGCTGCTGGACTGGCAGGACCAACCTGACCAATACATCATGATCTTGGAGCGTCCCTCACACTGCCAAGATCTCTGGGATTTTGTGGAGAGTCATGGAGGCACCCTCAATGAGGACACAGCACGGTTTATAATGACACAGGCATCGATGGCCGCTCACATGTGCTGTTCCCGTGGAGTTTTCCACAGAGACATTAAGTTGGAGAACCTGCTAATAAACACAGACACACTTGAGGTCAAGCTGATCGACTTCGGCTGCGGGGATTTCCTGCAAGAATCCGCCTATGACGTCTTCTGTGGTAAGTATTATGCATCAAACCTGTAGTTGTAGACTTCTAGTTTTAGATGTTCTAGTTAAATTGGTATCATATAAACCATATCTAATTTTTGAAGAAGTATTTTTTTAAAAACATTTTACAAAGAAAACATGCCGTGGGATTTCAAGCTTACCCATTAAACAAAATCTCCTTCCTTCAGGCACTCGAAAGTACCGTCCACCTGAGTACTTCACAGAGGGCAAGTACCACGGTAAACCATCTACTGTGTGGTCTCTGGGAGTGCTCTTATTCTTGCTGGTGTGTGGACGCTTTCCAAAACACAGAGATTTGCAGAGGATTGATGACGACGTCTGGTTCGAGCCTGGCTTGTCAAATGGTAAGATCGCATTCATCACAACAAAGACCAATTGTAATTTCAATCATACAAAACAAAGAAACAAGGAAAAAGTAACAACCGAGCCAAGTGGCTTTATAAAAGATGGATAATGTGGATAAAACAGGAATGTTTCCTGATTTTCTGAACATACACTATAAAATAGTCAAATCTTACAGCTTAATACAAATACAGAAGGTGTAAAGTTTAAAGTAATAATCTGACTTTCTTCCATTGTTCTGCACAGAATGCTGCCACCTGATTCGATCCCTCCTGCAGAAAAACCCAAGCTGGCAGATTGATTTGAAGAAAATCATTTTCCACGAATGGTTTATGGTATTGAGCCTAAGATCAGCTACAAATGATTTTGAAAATATATTCGCTTTTCATTTTAAAGTTTTTTTTTTTTTTTTTACCCCT
>RJVU01042551.1:1132807-1148415 GCA_003731715.1 Anabarilius grahami
AACCTTCAAATAATTATGTTCAGTTATGCACTCAATACTTGGTCGGGAATCCTTTTGCAGAAATGACTGCTTCAATGCGGCGTGGCATGGAGGCAATCAGCCTCTGGCACTGCTGAGGTGTTATGGAGGCCCAGGATGCTTCGATAGCGGCCTTAAGCTCATCCAGAGTGTTGGGTCTTGCGTCTCTCAACTTTCTCTTCACAATATCCCACAGATTCTCTATGGGGTTCAGGTCAGGAGAGTTGGCAGGCCAATTGAGCACAGTAATACCATGGTCAGTAAACCATTTACCAGTGGTTTTGGCACTGTGAGCAGGTGCCAGGTCGTGCTGAAAAACGAAATCTTCATCTCCATAAAGCTTTTCAGCAGATGGAAGCATGAAGTGCTCCAAAATCTCCTGATAGCTAGCTGCATTGACCCTGCCCTTGATAAAACACAGTGGACCAACACCAGCAGCTGACATGGCACCCCAGACCATCACTGACTGTGGGAACTTGACACTGGACTTCAGGCATTTTGGCATTTCCTTCTCCCCAGTCTTCCTCCAGACTCTGGCACCTTGATTTCCGAATGACTTTGGACCACTGAGCAACAGTCCAGTGCTGCTTCTCTGTAGCCCAGGTCAGGCGCTTCTGCCGCTGTTTCTGGTTCAAAAGTGGCTTGACCTGGGGAATGCGGCACCTGTAGCCCATTTCCTGCACACGCCTGTGCACGGTGGCTCTGGATGTTTCTACTCCAGACTCAGTCCACTTCCGCAGGTCCCCCAAGGTCTGGAATCGGTCCTTCTCCACAATCTTCCTCAGGGTCCGGTCACCTCTTCTCGTTGTGCAGCGTTTTTTGCCACACTTTTTCCTTCCCACAGACTTCCCACTGAGGTGCCTTGATACAGCACTCTGGGAACAGCCTATTCGTTCAGAAATTTCTTTCTGTGTCTTACCCTCTCGCTTGAGGGTGTCAATGATGGCCTTCTGGACAGCAGTCAGGTCGGCAGTCTTACCCATGATTGCGGTTTTGAGTAATGAACCAGGCTGGGAGTTTTTAAAAGCCTCAGGAATCTTTTGCAGGTGTTTAGAGTTAATTAGTTGATTCAGATGATTAGGTTAATAGCTCGTTTAGAGAACCTTTTCATGATATGCACATTTTTTGAGATTTTGGGTTTTCATGAGCTGTATGCCAAAATCATCAGTATTAAAACAATAAAAGACCTGAAATATTTCAGTTGGTGTGCAATGAATCTAAAATATATGAAAGTTAAATTTTTATCATTACATTATGGAAAATAATGAACTTTATCACAATATGCTAATTTTTTGAGAAGGTCCTGTATATATATATATATATAAGTATCCCAGTACAACCATCAGGAGAGCAGTGACCTATGAACTGAATTTGGTGACAGTACAGTGTGTTACAGTGAAGTTATTGAGTATTTTTCATAATATAAAATGAGCAAAAGTGTTTTGGGTCTTGCTCTTTTCAGACGGTCCCTTCAGACTTGTCTCTCCGCCGCCTGCTCATAGAGACCAATATATATATTATAAAGCACATTTGAGGAAAATTGGGTTTTTGTAGCTCGTTTTCTAGGTTACTATGATTGAAAGTAGCTGCATTTGTGTTTTAACAACATTTATCTCACGAGTTATTGATCCGGGAAGCTCGAATCTGAATATATTGCCAGCTTTACTGAACTGCATGACTTAAGCACTGCATTTCTTTATATTTGAGTCTAACAAGTTCAAACCAAACTCTAAGAGCTGCGCATTAATTGTGTGCATTATTAACTTATGGAGCTGACTGAAACACTACTGCCAGCCAGCGGGACATTAAAGAGGAAGTGTTTGTCCGAGCTCACAATGATAATATCTTTGCGAGGGAACGCAAAGTTTCTCGAGGGAACGCAAAAGATTTGAAAAAATTAAATAAAATAAAAAATTTTCCACCACCACGTCCCTTTAGGGCTCCGTAATGGTGAGTAAAGCTTGGGGTAATTTTTATTTGAAAGTGAACTAATCCTTTAACGAATTTATTTAATCTGAAGTATATTCACAGAATGTAGGATATCATTGCATTCGCTTCGAAGTAAGAAGCACAACGAAGATAACATTTGTTTTCCTTATACACAATCGGCTGTATCTTAACATGAGCTCCTCCCTCACTGACTGACCATTGGTGATTTATCTACCCGTTTCCCTTCCGACCTTCGGCCACGTTATCTAATTTTGGCTTTGCTAAATATTTACCCACTCTTTCATCCCTAAGCTCTTCTTTAAAACACTAGCAAAGTTGTACTAACAATGTCTGCAAGCAGTTTTAGACTTTTGGTCAAGAATGCAACACAAGTGGTCTTAGTTTGTAGAAATGGTGAAAAGTATCTCACCAGGAATGGGATGCAGACTCTGGCTGTCGTTGAGAATGGCAGTGTGGTGATTGGACAGTAAGTAAGATTAATTCTTTATATTACTGATGGTCTGTCTCTTATTTATTGTGCTTGCTGAATTCAACATGTAAATAAACGTTTGCAAAACGTAGATCATATATGTGATATTTATTTTCCCTTTGAAAACAGCCATTTTTTGTTTTAAAATTAATATTTACAGTTAAAAAAAAAACCAATATAGGATTCATGGCTCCCTCAAAGATAGATTAATTTTTGCATGGTGCAAAAATCTAAATACATTATGTTACACCACAGTTTTTGTATTAAAAATACTTTAGGTACAAAATTGTCCACAGAAAAGAGATAATGTCCAAAGGTCAAATGGATCCTAGTAAATCTAAAGTTTTGTTTAGGTGTCATTTATTAACATTACTATGCAGTTAACATGAACTAACAATAAACAAGACTTCTATTGCATTTATTAATGTTAGTCGATGGTAATTACAACGTTTACTAATACCTTTTTAAATTCAGTTACGTTTGTTAACATTGATTAATGCACTGTGAACTAACATGAACAAACAATTAATAATTAGATCTTTACCAACTAATGTTAACAAATATTAATAAATGCTTTAAAAAATATTTAACATTTTTAGTTCTTGTTAGCTAATGCATAACAACTCCTCATTGTAAATTGTAACACGTGTTTTTTTAATTCTAAAAATATAGTTTGTTATGGTTTGGGTTAGTCTCTAGTAATTATAAATAACTTTTTAAAATAACAATTTAAGTTCATTATATGTGTTTATTTAGCTGTGTGTGTGTGTGTGTGTAGTGATGGACTTATTAAAGCTGTTGGATCGGCAGACATCATTGAGTCTCAGTTCAAAGGAGCAAAGTTTGACAATGTCCTGGATGCTTCCGGCATGTGTGTTCTCCCTGGTAAGTGTTACATCTTCCACCCAAAATAAACAGTTTGACCCCTTCTGTTGACAGTTTTTTTTTTTTATAAAGAATCTTAATTTTTCAGGTCTGGTAGATACACACACACATCCAGTGTGGGCTGGAGACAGAGTGCATGAGTTTGCCATGAAGGTTTTTCTCTCATTCAGTTCAATCTATCTCTCCCCTTGTATTTTGTATTGATATGCTGTATCTTTAAGTCTTGGTGTTAGAGAAGAGATCTGAACAAGTATCTTATATCAAAGCATCTTGTTCTGTGTACAGCTGGCTGGTGCCACATACATGGAAGTGCATGAAGCAGGAGGTGGAATTCATTTCACAGTGACACACACTCGCTCAGCAACCGAACAACATCTATTAGATGGGTTAAAGAGCCGTCTGGAGCGCATGATGAGAGCAGGAACCACACTTGTGGAGTGTAAGAGCGGATATGGACTTGAGCTGGACACTGAACTCAAGATGCTGAGGGTGATCAATTCAGCGAGAAAGTCACTGCCCATCGGGATATCAGCAACATACTGCGGAGCCCATGCAGTACCCAAGTACATACTCTTTACAAAAAGATTTTATCATTCACAGTTTATTTTTTTTTTGGTGGGGGGGGTTGTAATACAAAAATGTACATGAAAATAAAAAGAAATTGCATTTGATAGATAGACAGACACAGATAGATAAGAAATGTTTCTTGAGCACCAAATCAGTATATTAGAGTGATTTCTGAAGGATCATGTGACACTAAAGTCTGGAGTTATGATGTATTACCATTTTTATTGATCAAATATATGTAGCCTTGTTGAGCAAGAGACTTTCTTAACAACCCAAAACTTTTGAACAGTAGTGTAAACAACTCTTAAAGGGTTAGTTCACCCAAAAATGAAAATTGTGTCATTTATTACTCACCCTCATGCCGTTCCACACCCGTAAGACCTTCGTTGATCTTCGGAACACAAATTAAGATATTTTCGTTGAAATCCGATGGCGCCGTGAGGCCTACATAGGGAACAATGACACTTCCTCTTTCAAGATCCATAAAGGTACTAAAAACACATCTAAATCAGTTCATGTGAGTACAGTGGTTCAGTATTAAAATTATAAAGCAACGAGAATATTTTTGGTGCACCAAAAAAACTAAATAACAACTTATAAAGTGATGGCTGATTTCAAAACACTGCTTCAGGAAGCATCGGAGCACAATGAATCAGTGTAGGCTATGAGAATGGGGGCCGAAACGATGCGACCCTTCAGTTTGGCGAATGCAGCCTCAGCTGCATCGGACCACCTGAACGTCGTTCTGGGGGAAGTCAAGGCAGTCAGAGGCGCGGCTAGTTGGCTGAAGTTGCGAATGACCGCCGGTAAAAATTGGCAAACCCCAGAAACCTCTGTAGGGCCTTACGGGAATCTGGAATTGGCCAATCCACCACAGCCTTAACCTTGTCAGGGTCCATGCGTACTCCCTCAGACGAGACGATGTACCCTAGGAAAGAAACAAACTGTGCATGAAAATCGCATTTCTCCGCCTTGACAAAAAGCCCATTCTCTAGCAGTCGCTGAAGCACTCGTCTGAAGTGTTGAACATGTTCCTGGAGAGAAGAGGAAAAAAATCAATATGTCGTCCACGTAGACATATATGAACTGATCAACCATGTCTCTCAACACGTCATTGACAAGTGCCTGGAAGACCGCCGGGGAGTTGGACAGCCCAAAGGGCATGACCAAGTATTCAAAGTGCCCCCTAGGGGTGTTAAAAGCAGTCTTCCATTCATCCCCCTTCCTGATGCGAACCAAATGATAAGCGTTCCGTAAATCCAATTTTGTGAAAATGGATGCTCCTTGCAACCTCTCGAAGGCTGAAGACAGCAACGGCAGAGGATAGGTATTCTTTACCGTGATGTTATTCAGTCCTCGGTAATCAATACAAGGTCGCAAGGAGCCATCCTTCTTTCCTACAAAAAACAACCCCGCCCCCGCTGGAGAAGAGGAAGAACCCCGCTGCTAGAGAATCAGAAATATATTTCTCCATGGCCTCCCTCTCAGGAACAGAAAGAGAGTACAGCTTGCCTTTAGGCGGAGACTTACCGGGCAGTAAATCTATAGCACAGTCATAGGGACGATGCGGAGGGAGAAAAGCAGCATTGGACTTACTGAACACTTCCTTCAGATCCAGGTACTCCGCGGGCACGTTTGATAAATCCGCTGCCTTCTCCTGAAACACAGAAACAGAAACAGACGGACAAGCAGACACAAGACAAGACTCGTGACACTGAGTGCTCTATTCTAAGATGGAATGCTGCCGCCAGTCCACCTTGGGGTTGTGTTTGCTGAGCCAGGGGTGTCCGAGAACTATGGGTGCTAGAGGGGAGTCCATGAGAAGGAATGGGATGGTTTCGGTGTGGTTGCCAGACGTAATCAGGGTTATAAAAGTGGTGGTAAGGGAGATTCTGACCGTTGAGTGCGTTGACTGAAATCTGACTGGTGAGTGGAGTGATGGGCAGGTGAAGTTTCTGTGCAAAATGTATGTCCATAAAATTACCTTCGCCTCCAGAGTCCAGTAAAGCCTGACAGGTGAGAGTGTGGGTGGCCCATCTCAGTCTTACCGGAAGGAGAGTGGATGGTGAGGACTTCTCGGCGGAGATCCCACCTGATAGTAGCCTCTTTATTACTATCGGGCTTGATCTTTTACCGGACACGAATGTAGAAAATGGCCCGCTCCTCCACAGTACAAGCATAATCCTCGGGATCTCCGCCTCTCTCTCTCCTCTCGGGAAAGCCGAGCTCTCCCTACCTGCATGGGTTCGGAATCAGCGACGGGACCGACCGTGTCTCCTCCGCTGGTCGATCGACCCTCCGCTTCACTGGTTCCTTGGTTAGGATGAGTAAACTGTTCCAAACGTTTGAGACGAGCGTCCACTCGCAAGGCAAGGTCGATTAATCCGTTCAAACTCGGAGGCAGATCCAGGATGTATATCTCCTTTTGGACACGGTCGGTCAACCCATGCGCCTCCTCGTTCCATCTGCACTCAGCCGCCAACGTGCGAAAGTCACTCGAGTATTCAGCCACAGTACGATTACCTTGCTTAAGTTCTGTAAGCCGTCTGGCCGCATCCTTGCCTGCCACCGCACGGTCGAAGACCCTCTTCATCTCAGCGGCGAGTGCCTGGAACGAGGTGCAGCATGGATCCTGGTTCTCCCACACCGCCGTTCCCCACAATGCTGCCTGGCCCGTAAGGAGAGTGAGCACAAACGCTACCTTAGACTCCTCCCTCTCAAACGTGCGAGGCTGTAGAGAGAAANTAAAGCCTGACAGGTGAGAGTGTGGGTGGCCTATCTCAGTCTTACCGGAAGGAGAGTGGATGGTGAGGACTTCTCGGCGGAGATCCCACCTGATAGTAGCCTCTTTATTACTATCGGGCTTGATCTTTTACCGGACACGAATGTAGAAAATGGCCCGCTCCTCCACAGTACAAGCATAATCCTCGGGATCTCCGCCTCTCTCTCTCCTCTCGGGAAAGCCGAGCTCTCCCTACCTGCATGGGTTCGGAATCAGCGACGGGACCGACCGTGTCTCCTCCGCTGGTCGATCGACCCTCCGCTTCACTGGTTCCTTGGTTAGGATGAGTAAACTGTTCCAAACGTTTGAGACGAGCGTCCACTCGCAAGGCGAGGTCGATTAATCCGTTCAAACTCGGAGGCAGATCCAGGATGTATATCTCCTTTTGGACACGGTCGGCCAACCCATGCGCCTCCTCATTCCATCTGCACTCAGCCGCCAACGTGCGAAAGTCACTCGAGTATTCAGCCACAGTACGATTACCTTGCTTAAGTTCTGTAAGCCGTCTGGCCGCATCCTTGCCTGCCACCGCACGGTCGAAGACCCTCTTCATCTCAGCGGCGAGTGCCTGGAACGAGGTGCAGCATGGATCCTGGTTCTCCCACACCGCCGTTCCCCACAATGCTGCCTGGCCCGTAAGGAGAGTGAGCACAAACGCTACCTTAGACTCCTCCCTCTCAAACGTGCGAGGCTGTAGAGAGAAATGCATGGAACATCTTGTAAGAAAAGCTCTGCAGAAATTAGGCTCACCAGCTGAGGAACAGGTAGGCGTGGCTCCGGTTGGTCACTCCGGTCCGGTGGTGTGGGGGGAACGGGCGGCGTGGGTGGCGCAGTGGGATTGCGTAGTTGTTGTAGTTGCTGGGAGAGCTCGGACACCTGCGTCACAAGCGCTTGTATACTGCGTCCAGTGGATGTAATGCTCTCCTGCTGCTGATCCATACGAGCGATGCTGTGATTGATGAACTACGTCAGCGATGTCGAACTTGCTGCTTCCATGATGTGGTCAGATCGTTCTGTCAAGGAAATACAAGCGGATGCAAGTGGAAGTAAAAAGTTCTCTTTATTGAGCTTCACACACAGATTATTCCAGGGACACGTAGCAGCAGCAGGTGAGTGGAGACGCAGGGACTTCGACGGGCCGCCAGGAACAGGTGGGTGCAGATCGAGGAGGGAAGCCCAAGTGAATGCAGGTGACCAGGTGAAGAATCCAACGAAGAACAGGTACAAGAACAGAACGCCACGAAGACCACAACTCCAGCCGAAGAACACGCGAGGAAAAAACAGGGAACAGCACAGGAGAACTCCAAACAACGATCTGACAAACATGAGACGAAAGACAGGGCAATAAATAGGCTGGTAGATGACATACAGCTGCCGCTGATCATAGACAATCAGCGGCGACGCCCACATGAAACAATTAACGTGACGAAACACACACACAAACACCAGAATGAGACAGCGGATCACCAACCATGACAAATATTAATATTGAACCACTGTACTCACATAAACAGATTTAGATGTGTTTAGTACCTTTATGGATCTTGAGAGAGGAAATGTCATTGCTCCCTATGCAGGCCTCACGGAGCCATCGGATTTCAACTAAAATATCTTAATTTGTTTTCCGAAGATTAACAAAGGTCTTACAGGTGTGGAATGGCATGAGGGTAAGTAATATATGACAGAATTTTAATTTTTGGGTGAACTAACCCTTTAATTTGCATATCTTATATTTTCTTTGTGTGTTCAGAGGTAAAACTATGGAAGAAGCCACTCAGGACATTGTGGCAGTGCAGTTGCCCAAGATAAAAAAGCTAACTGCTTCAGGTGATCTGCAGGTGGACAACATTGATGCATTTTGTGAGAAAGGTGTGTTCGATCTGAACTCTACGCGTTGCATACTCCAGGCTGGCAAAAACATGGGCCTCAACATTAATTTTCATGGCGATGAACTCCATCCCATGAACTCGGCAAATGTATGTTGGCATATTCACGTAGTTTCTTGCATACATGCATAAACATTCAAATGGTGTTGTTCTTACATCATCTGTATCTTCTTTTTGTCTTCCAATCGAACAGCTCGGGGCAGAACTTGGTGCTTTAGCCATCAGCCATTTAGAAGAAGTGACAGATGATGGAATTGCTGCCATGGCAACAGCTAAAATATCAGCGGTCCTCCTACCCACCACTGCCTATATATTAAGGTAAATAACCACAACGTTGATGTTCTCACCTTCCCTTTCCTTTTACTTCACTGTCCTGTCAATTATCAATGCAATAAAATAATTTAATGCAATAATTATAAATAAAAGAGATCACGGATTTGATTCTCCTTGTGTCTGTTAAAGGCTTTCTCCACCACGTGCGAGAGATATGCTTGATGCTGGAGTCATAGTGGCCCTGGGCAGTGACTTCAACCCCAATGCCTACTGCTGCTCAATGGTGACCATAACACACAAACTTTTGTATACTGAACAAATGTTGCCTGTAGAAATTTGACCTGATCACTTTCAATTTTGTCTGTGTTTGTTTATTAGCCTATGGTGATGCACTTGGCCTGTGTGATGATGAAGATGTCTATGCCAGAAGCTTTGGCCGCAAGCACTATAAACGCAGCCTACGCTCTCAACCGTTCACATACACATGGGTCGCTTGAAATGGGGAAACAGGGAGACCTTGTGATCATCAATGCACCACGGTTAGATCACATGCATACAGAAGCTAGAGATCTAAAGGTGCAACTGCTATGGTCATAAGCAGTGTTGGGGTAACAAATTACAAGTAACGCGAGTTATGTAATCAGATTACTTTTTTTCGAATAACAAGTAACACATTACTTTCATATTACAACAAAATATCCGAGTCCCATTTATTGACTGACACCTCTCCCGTCCCCATGTTTAAAGAAGTCGTGAGTAAGTGCAGAGGTGCCCTGTATAAACATGATGGTTATTGTAGCTCTAGCTCTGGACCTCAAGATCCACTTTCCTGCAGTTTAGCTCCAACCTGGATTAAACACACCTACCTGCAACTTTATAGTATACCTGAAGACTTTGATTAGCTTGTTCAGGTGTGTTTGATTAGGGTTGGAGCTAAACTCTGCAGGATCTCAAGGTCCAGAGTCGAGGTCCCCTTGTCTAGAGCTACAATAACCATCATGTTTATACAGGGCACCTCTGCACTTACTCACGATTTCTCTAAGAGTCCTGCTCTAGACTAAATGTGAGCAGGCATTTACTCATCTCACTTGAACAAAAAAAGATTCAGTTTTTCTCAAAATAAATAAACAGTGAAATGCAAACTCAGAATATTACACAAACCTGCAGTAATTAAATGTTAAATAACACAAATATACTTTATGTATTTAATCTCACTTTATTAACTAATGTCTTTGCTGCTGACCTTTGATGATCCAATTCAACCATATGAATAAGCAAAAATGACTTTAGATAAACATCACATTTGTTTTTATTTTTATTTCTGATGTAAATGTTGGACTTTCTTCTCTTGCATCATTTCACTTTTGGTGTGAAAGGGCCATTCCATTTGCCAAAAACAGAACTTTTGTTTTTTTTTGTTATAAAACAAACAGGCAAGCCCAGGTCAGGTGAGAAAAAGTAATGCAAATATAACGCAACAAATTACTTCCCATAAAAAGTAACTAATTAACGCAATTAGTTACTTTTTCAGAGAATAATATTGTAATGCATTACTTTTAAAAGTAAGTGTTTCCCTAAAACTGTTCACAAGTTGTTTGAATAAGGCATAAAAATGGTTTGATATATGAAATCAGTTGTTGAGATTCAGATTGTGATTGGTGCTTGATGGGACTTGTTAAGGAGGTTGTTATAATTTGAGTTCTTTCCCTCTGCTGCAGGTGGGAACATCTGGTCTACCAATTCGGGGGCCATCAGGAGCTCATCAGATATGTCATAATCAAAGGCGAGATTGTTTATGAAAATGACAAAGTCTTGAACCTTTGAGTATCATGCACCACAGCCAGTCCTTCAATGAAGCAACACAAGATTGTGTGGTAACATTTTATTACCATGGATAGTAAACCTCATGGAACCATACTCAAAAAATTTAAAAACATATTTTGTTGTTTAAATAAATAAATAATATATATATGTATCTATATGAATCAAGGGTGATTCTGTTTACAACAGCTATATAAAATCATACAAACTTGTTTTATATCAATGTGTCCTTCCATCTCCAGAATGCTTCAATCATCGTAAAGGAAATGCACGGTTTAGTACCAATTCCAACTTCTCTGCTCCTAGTGCACATGCATCTAACACACACAGTAGTCTTTGATTGGTCAACTGATTTGCAGTGGCGATCATGTCAGCTGTTGGAGAAGAAAGAGAAACCAGATTTAAATTTTTAGCTATTTTATTACACACAGGAAATAATAGTGATAAATAAAATAAAATGCTTATATATAGATTAAATAATTAAATAACCAGTTAAATGAACGTGCAATTATTTAAGAGAAACTCTCTTTATATAGAATCTTTTGGCATAAATTGTTCTTTAAAATTGAGTCAAGAACTCTAGGGTTCTATATAGAACCCCCACTAAACCGTTTTTTCTAAGAGTGTACTACTATTATTATCTGAAAGCATTATCAAATTATCAAAATGATCAAATATGTTTTTATGAACAATGTGTTTTTACATTGAAATTCATTCCGAATAAATATATACATATTTACCGGGGCTTGGGGGCAGGGCATGTGGTGAAAACCCTCCGTGTGATAGGACAGACTCCCAGGAGTTATCATGTGAAAGAGGGAGGGGCATCCAGTGCAAGTTTCCCGGGGCAGCAGGCAGAAAAAGAACATCAAGCATCACTCCATCTGATAAAGCTATGCAAACAAGGGAAATAAAAACATTTTAAATCACAATACTACAAACACACTGTGACTGACACTTTGACTTCACACTGTTCATGCAAAAAACAAACAAACAAAATTGTGTTTTAAATGTGCACCTCTCATTGTCAGAGTGAAGTAGCCGGTGTAGCAGGAGGCGGGGCTAAATGACTCCAGCTCTCTCTGTGGGAGGAGCTTGTGAAAGTTGTTAACCTGCATCCCCACAGCAACAGCCTGAACATGTCGGCGTTCATAACAAAAAACCCGTGGCAGAGTTTCAATGGCAACACGTGTCAGTCCCAGGCGTGAGGTCATGGGACTAGTGGGCGGCGTCGAGAACTCTTCGTCATCATCTTCATCATTACTCTCATCATCCTGTTCTCCGACTAGAAACTCCATGGCACCATCAAACAGAGAAAAATCTACAGGGCACAAAGACACACAGATCTTTCACTAGAAATTCAATGCAAATTTGCAGGGGATACAAAAATGCGGAGGTACAATCAGTAGTTTTCACAAAAGCCATGGAGCTGTCAAAATACTTTTGCTGACAAATAAATAGAACTTTCTCAGTAGGGCTGCCCTCGACTAAAGATTTTTCTAGTCGACCAGTAGTCGTTCATTTAAGCCATTAGTCGACTAATCGCACATTTATATTAATAAGCCATAAATCATAATAATGAGCCTTTAATCTTCTATGTAATTAGCCTTATCAGCGCTCAAACTCGCATAAAGCTTGCCTCAGCGCACTGGCAAACATAACGATTATGTGTTGTGAAAAAACGGCAAGGAAACTTTCTAAACATTTCAATAATTTACTGATAATGTTTTCTTTGTTTTCGGCTGCAGAGATTAAGTTAACGATGCTGACTCGTCATCTCCACGGTAGTGGACGCGCATATATGCAAGTTTCATATGGATTGCATAATCTGAGAATATTTATATTCCTTTTGATTTGGCTCGGTTCATGTTTGTTATGTGCTCAAGTTCACTGAGACCGAGAGCAGAAATCGCATCCTGATTGCTTTCATTGTTTTATAAAAGCACAATGTTTCGCTGTTATTGTGAGTTTACAGAAATAAAAGTAGACCCGTTACATTTTGCATTACTCTTATCTATACATTACTCTTAATTTAAATTCAGTGATCGCAAGCTGTGTGTGTCGAGCGTGTTTACTGCATATTATTTGGATATGCGCCAAAAAATAACGCACATTTATCTAGGACTAGGCTAACATTAGAGCGAACGGACTTGTAAAGTTGCTACTACTTACATGTTTCAAGTGATAAGCCATATTTGAGGTCGATGAATCATAGGCGAATGTTTGGATTTCCTGCCGCTAACGATCTCTCCCTCAAGGACTGCGTGACCTTGGCACTTCCTTTGGAGTTTTTTTTTTTTTTTTCTGCGACTAACCCACTAATAAAATCTTGGTCGACCAAGCCTCCTCAAGTCGACTAACGGTTATTCGACTATTAGGGGGCAGCCCTATTTCTCAGTCCAGGTAACATGGAGAACAAGTAAACATTGTTCATTTACTACCGACACTGTCACAATACAAAGCGGGTTGAAAATCTGTTAACTTATACCCCAAGAATACCTGTGAATTTGTATGGCTTGTGTAATTGGTTAAAAACACCACTGCATTCTCTTACCCCTCTCTGTGTCATCCTCTGTTGCAAATGGTTGCAGAGGTGGTGCCAACCTGAGAAACAGAGAATTATTATTCTCCACTGAATAACAGCAGTACTTCTGTATCGGACAGAAACACATTCTTACCTCTTTCTAGGGCTAGTACTGCTGAAAAGTTTCCGCTTCACGGGTGTCCGGTGAGGTTCAGACCTGTGGTAAAAACAGTTATAAATGAACATTAAGGGACAGTTCACCTAGTAAAGAAAATGTAATAAAGGTCTCTCATATTCTTGTTTTTCTTATAAAATCAAAGAAAGGGGTTTAGCTGCTCTTTTCCATGCAATGACAGTGAAGGGGAACAGATGCTGTCAGCTGATAGATATCAAATCTCATTCACACTTCTGCTTCTGTGTTAAAGGGTTGATTCAAGCAAAAATGAAATTTCTATCATTAATTACTCACCCTCACCCGTAAGCTCTTCGTTCATCTTCAGAACACAAATTAAGATATTTTTGATGAAATCCGTGAGCTTTCTGACCCCGCCATCGACTACAATGTTATTACTACTTTCAAGGACCAGAAAGGTAGTAATTTTGTAATTAAAAAAATTTGCACAAAAAGTATTCTAATTGATTCATAACATTAAGGTTGAACCACTGTAGCACATGGACTATTTTATTAATGTCTTTACTACCTTTCTGGACCTTGAAAGTGGTAATAACGTTGCAGTCCATCGGAGGCCAAAAAGCTTGCGGATTTCATCAAAAATATCTTAATTCGTGTTCCGAAGATGAACGAAAGTCTTACGGGTTTGGAACGACATGAGGGTGAGTTAAAGAACATTTTTGATCATTTCTGGATAAACTATTCAATACTTATATCAGAAACCCAAAATAAGACACATACCCCTCTCTTTGCCGTGGCACTCTAGGGCTGAGTGGAGCTGATGGAAGATCTGAATACTGTGTTCGCCCATTGTTCTATAAAAGAATAGAAAATAGAGATATAACAGAGGTACACTACGACTCAAAAGTTTGGAGTTAGTAAGATTTTTTATTTAAAGAAATTAATACTCTTATTCAGGAAGGATACATCAAATTGATCAAAAGTGAAATTGTCATTTACTTTCTATTCATCAAAGAATCCTGAATAACCGTATCATAATATTTGATAATATTGTAATATTTAACACCATTAGTAATTGATAATACTAAGAAATGTTTCTTAAGCATCAAATCAGCATATTAGAATGATTTCTGAAGGATCATGTGATATGGGATCAGATTCCCGCCAATAGTATTGCGGTCACTGATCAAAAAATAATAAGCGTGAATCAAAAATTAAAAAACACATGTAAAAATATATAGCACAAACTTAAAAAAATAATGCAAAATGATCGGAATGGCAAAGAACGTGGTCACGGGTCAAAATATAATAAGCGTAAATCGAAAAATTAAAAGCACATTTAAAAAAATAAGCATGAATCAAAACTTTAAACACATTAAAAATGATATTGCACAAATCTTAAACTTGTGTTTATGCGTTCTTAAAAGTTGTTTTCCTTGCTTTTATTACTCTTTTCTTTCTGCTCTCTTACATTTTCTGCTCATATTTTACTCTTCTGTTCGCTTGTGCTGTTTTTCTCTTTGCTCTTCTTTCTACGTTTTGCTCTTGCGTTTCCAAATGTTGCAGTTCGAGTTTCATGTAAATTAGGCCGGGCTTAAGCGCCACCATTGGTCCACTAGTTCTAGATTGACAGCTCCTCCTCTAGCCAATCAATCGAAGAGAGGGAGATGACATCACTTTAATGCGACTCATGGCTACTGATGCTCACACTCATACAGGAGAAGATAACCATCACAGCTGGCAATTTCCTAGCTGGGGTAAACTCTTTCTGTGGCAGGACACCGTTATAATGTATATGTACCTGCAACTCGATCTGTCACCGGTATATACGTCTACCTGGACAATCTTTTATTGTTAAATTCACCATCCTAACGACAACCTGTCACAGTTGTACCTGTCTGATGATCCATCATTGTTATATTCATCTTTAATGCACCTACCACTGGACTTGGCACCGTGAAACGCAGCGTCCACCATGCAGCGGCCTCACAACATCACTCTTATGTGTGCCTGGCTCGTCTATACATTTTTAGTATTCATACAATAATATTAATAATAATAAAAATAATATGCTTGCTTGTTGTTTATTTTATTCCTGTCTTTTGCACAAGAGAATATAACATGAAACATACCTTACAAATATATTTGCTCGTGAATTACATTTAAAGTAAGATATGCCATGGCAATTGTTTAGATCAGTAGTTCCCAAACTGGGGTACGTGAGGTGACAGAGGGTGTACGCAAACAAAATGTAGAATTTTGCCGTTCATTTAATTCTTCCCTACATTAAAATAACATGA